>PITA01017302.1:0-43762 GCA_004023965.1 Spilogale gracilis | reverse complement strand
TGTGACTCCACTATATTTCAAGCTTGAACTGAGTTAATGTCAAAGTTGTAGAGCTCAGACCTCTTCAGCATGAACAAGAAAAATGAGCATTTCCAAGTCTTTGCCTACTATACTTTGGGAAAAAGCTCACTTCACTTTACCTTGATCTCTTGTTTTCTTAAGCAGTGTGTCTTGCATATAGATGGCACTACCAGCAGTTACTAGATTTACTCCAGTGGTCCCTCAGAGGTGACTCTGGTCTTGTCTAAATTATGTCCCAAATTATGTATCTCTCTTGTCAGATGAAATGAAATTGATAAAAAGAAAAACCTAACATAGACACAGGCAAATGGCTCATAATGCAGCAAGCCATTTTAATATGATTGCATCAGAAGTATTTTCAACCCTTGCTGTCAGGGAAGAGTCCCCTCAGTAGCTGGAAGAAGGCCACCTCATCTTCAGCTGTGACCATGGAGAGGTGTTGGCAGCTTTGTGGAAGCTGGTCTAGAGAAAGACAGTGAAGTTGAGTGGACACCCAGCCAGTTTAGAAGACCATCGTGGCAGTGTGTATCCTCTGTTCTGGCTTCTGCCATAGGTGCTGGTGCAAGCTCATTCCTAGTATTCAGAATAGTGCTTCCTAACCAAGCCACCAGCCAGCTCCTAGATGTTGGGTTCAGACAGGCAATTTCAAGATTCCTATATCTCATGGATCAGGAGTCCTGAGGATTTTCCTTTCTCCCAGTCCTTTCCCTGGGGTCTGGGGAGAGTCTTGTCTTATATCCCCCAATCCAAAGATCTCACGCTGCTCTCTTTCGTTGACAGGGGAGCCATTTGCTCATCCTTCTAACATGCTCACTCTTTTAAGGAGTTCTACCCTCAGTGACTCAAAAGGAAAGTTACTCTCCTAAAGGCAATTTGCTAAGTTCTTCCAAGGAGTAACTGAGATATTTCTGAGATCTGTCTTCTGGGTAAGAAAACAGAACGGTACCAGGGCATCATTCCATACTAAATAAGGATAAAAACATTTTCCCATTTCAGAAGTTATGTCTGCCTTTTAATGATGAGATATTCACAATAACTCAGTGTTTCTCAGCCTACAAGTGGGCTTTGGAAACAAGCCATCTGGGTTCAAATTATACCCTGCTGGGAGATATGGGCAATTACTTTACCTCTTTGAGCCTCAATTTCCTTGCTTATACAAATAGCAGTGATAGCAGTATTCACCTTATAAAGATTACTGTGAGAATCGCATGAGATAATGCATATTCTTAGCAGAGAAGCTGGCATAGAATAACGTCCACAAATAAACAAATCGTTTCTGTTACCGTTATCATCATTATACCTCACAGTGTCATCCTTTCAGCACTTTCCATGCATGCACCACTCACACTATTGGATACTGGGGAGGAAAGATGAATAAGGTGTCCTGCTTTGAAGGAACTCTCACTCTACTGGAGAAAACAGACATGCACAGAGTAAGTTATAGTTGTACATTTACAGAGTGAAGAATACATTGTGGTGAGAATCTTGAGGAATGCTAGAGACAGAGATTCAGGAAGGTTCCACAGAAGAGGGGCATGTGATTTGGCTGTTGAAAGAAAAACAATGAGAGGAGGAAAAAGTTTTTGGGCAGTGGAGCACCTATAACAGAAATAAAAGACTCTTACTTGTGTTTGACAACTTGCAGTAGCTTGATACTAACCTTGAGCTTGGGGTGCCTGGGAGCAGGGTGTGGTTTGGAAGTGTGAAAGCCCAGAAATAGAGGTGACAGAAATAGAGGTGATAGGTTTTCTTCCACCAGTGGCCATTTCTCATACTTTCTGGGCTCTTATATATACCAAGACTGAGAGCTAAAAGTATAATCCAGTTTTGATAGTTTAGTTTTTTGGCTCTAACTAGTAGTGGAGTTGACAGGCTTTCATTGAGATTGTTTGTGTTCTCAAATATTGGGAAAGATAATAAAGATTTCAGTTAATTCTCTTAACAGATATACCCAAAACATACCCTTCCTCAATTCTTAGCACCTTTCAGATCAAAATCTGAACAATCAAGTTGAGCAGTCTGGGTTTTTGCCATTGTCTTGGGTACTAGGAACTTTAGCTGGGGATTTGTGTTAACCTGCCTAGGAGCTGGGCTGCATTTAATACTTGCTGTCACTCTAGGTGCAAGAGGTTCAAATCCTTTTAATGTCCTTGTTTTTGTCTCTTCCTTGATTTTAGGCTTCCCTAAGTACTTCTTAGGGAGAATGTGTATCGTAGCTCTTTGAGTTATAATTCACTATTACTAAACCAGAGCCCTGTTCCTGTGGTGGGAAGAACATTCCATAATCTTATAATGAAATTACAGTCTTTTAATAGATCTTTTTCTCTGAGCTACGACTTCGCATGTGTTTCTCCAGAGGAGTAACTTCCTTGCCCTGCTTCCCACACATACCCCTGAGTGCGGCATTCCCATTCTATATTCTTAAAGCCTTTTCCTTGACTATGGTTCCCTCCTCTCCACACCCTTACCTGAGACATAAAGGCTAGAGGGAGGTTGCTGTAGGAGGAATGCCTTTCCCCCAGTGGAGGATGTGCTGGCCACAGCTTTTCCATGGAAAGTAGCCTTTTTTTTTTTAAATTAAATATTTTATTTATTTATTTGGCAGAGAGAAACAAAGCTACAGAGGGAACACTGCAGAGGGAGTGAGAGAGGGAGAAGCAGGCTTCCCACCGAGCAGGGAGCCTGATGTGGGGCTTGATCCTGGGTCTCCAGGATCATGACCTGAGCCAAAGGCAGTCACCCAACCAACTGAGCCACCCAGGCGCCCCCCAGGAAAGTAGCCTTTTGTTATGGAGAAAGCTCTGAGAGCATTTCACCGGGGTTACTGCCCCCAAACACATGTCCACCAAAGCTTGGAGAGGATCTTTCCTGGCTCTTTATTATGAGAATTTCTGGTGTGGTTCCTGTAGGTAAAGCTCCTGAAAGTTTGAGGGCCCCTCTTAGACTGCAGCTCCTCTGTGGGACTGTTTCTCATGATCATGCCAGTACAGACTGGTTAACATCATCGGTTTATCAAAATCAAAATTAAGTGTTCCTATGAGTTTAAGTTCTAGTGGTTTCTTCCCCTGGTAAACCATTCTGGCTGTGAATCTGTATGTGCCTCTCTCTCTACATTTTGGAGTGGCTGTTCATCCTTCAACCTCAGTTCTCTGACAGTTTCAGAAGTTACTGATCTTTTTGCCCAGCTTTTGTTGTTGTTGCGGTAAAGACAGGAGTGATAATCTACAAATTCTTTTCCTATCGAAGCTGAAATGAGAAGTCCAAGTTGGGAACAAAAATAGTTTGTGTGTTGGAGTTCTTTGAGGAAGATTCAGTGAGATGGTACAAGTGCTTGGCATAGTATCAAGTGCAGAGTAAATGTTTAGTAAATTTTTGCTATTATTATCATATCAAAGAAAATTTAAAATGTATTCCTATTAACATACAACAAAAGCTAAATATTTTGCTACAAATGCATTTCTTTAAAAAAAAAACAAACCTAAAATAAAAGAAATTCTTTTAACTAGACTACATGAATCCAGCCAAATAGTACAAGATTAAAATTGAACACCATCCAAAATCTAAATCATACCTCCAGTTCCAAAAATACACAACAATTCAATCTGGCCATGCTTCATTTATCAAAGCACACTTGCTTTTGGAAATAAACATTTCAATTTCTATGATCCAGTGATTATTTTTTAATGTATATTTTGTATGCCGAGTACTATGTGACATAAAATCGATTTTCTCTTTGTGCTCCTTTCTGGAATTGTTCAAAGCATAATGAGAGTGGCAACCAGGTAAATAGCTAATTGTAATACTGTACGTGGAAAGCGTGGATAAGGATATAGCAAGGAATGATATGGCATGATGAAGGCAAATCACTGAACTCAGTCTAACTACATTCAGATCCCAGTTCTGTGAGTTAAACCTGCAATGAGATCTTAGGCACATTGTTTAGGTTCTCTCTGCCTTGTTTTTCTCATCTATAAAATGGGACTAATGAAATATATGCTACACTTTTCAACGCAAATAGAATGCTTAGCACAGATCCTGGCGCAAACTAAGTGCTTGTCAAACTTAGCTCCAACAGTTAACTGCAAACAAAATGCTATAAGGAAGAAAAACTTGAGCTTAATGGCAGGGTTCCACAGAAGAGGGGCGTGCGTGGTTTCTCAAGCTATCTCAAATGCCTGGCACATTGTAAGTTCTCAGTGTTGGTCAAGTCAATGACTGACTGACTGAATGAATGAGTCATTAATTCTTCAGGGCATTATGGAAGATGTCCCAGGGGAGCATTTGAGCCTCATTTTGTAGGAGGAAGTGTGTTTCTCCAAGTACATAAAGGAGGGGAAAAAATTAGGGCTAAGATAACTGCAGTGACAGAAGAAACTGGAAATTATACAGCATGGTCAGAGCTCTTGGTGTAGAGGGTAATGTTACCCATTCAGGAAACAACAAAGTCTCAGAAAAACTCTCTTTGACATTTTGGTTTAGATCTGGGAAATAAACTTTTGAGTCATTGGCTCCAAAAGTCTTAGTTTCCTTTTCTTAAAATTGTCCAACCCCACAATGCTCCCCCCAAAATAATAGAAAGCAAAACTAAACTAAAGGACGTAGGTAATGGAATCAGTAATTAAGAACTATGTTTTGTTTCTTATTTCAGCGGCCTTTAGGCAATGGAAAAATTATATATTTATATAGGTAATTAATTCTACTTATGTAGTTTTGCTATCTCAAATACAGGTAGAGTGCTGCTAAATTCAGATTACCAGGCTCTCCACCAGAGTTACTGAGTCAGGATTTCTAGGTATGTGAACTAAGAATCTACTTTTAAATATGTATCTCAGCCAATGTGTTGGCTCAGCAAAGTTTGAGGTTTACATGCAAGGATATCAAACTAGTGTTCAAGAGGTAAATACATATTTAATTATTTCTGGTATCTTGGCCTTTGTCCCTGCTGTTTTCTCTCATTGGAATATTTCTCCCTACCCTCTTTATCCTTATACATGCTGTTTTGGCCTCACCGTTTATTCTTCTGGTGTTAGCTTCTTTGTTATTCAAAATTTAGTTTAAACAAGTAGGGCGTTCCATGGGCCAGCGAAAAAGATGTCCTTCATCTTCCTTTTTTGAGTTAGGTATCATTCTTGTGTTCTCCCATGGCACCCTGTATTTTCCACTCATAATACTTAGGATACTGTGTTGTAACTACCTGCTTACGTATCTCTCTTACTATAAAATACGTTCCATGATAGCAGGGACTGTATCTTATTTTGTTGTCTCCATAGTGCCTACCTTGCACATTGCCTCACAATTCACTGATATCCTATAAGTGCTTGTTGAAAGAAGAAGGAGTGCATGTATAATGTTACCAGTCAGTGATTGCTGTGTAACAAACAATTATAAAAATCCTGATGGCATATGCCAGTAAGCATTTATTTCACTTATACATCTCCAAGTAATCTGGAGACTGACTGATCAGACAGTCTTAGTTCCAAGCTGTAGGTTGGGTGTGCTGCCTATCTCTCATCCTGCTTAGACAAGCAGGCTAGCTGGAATATGTTCTCCTAGTGGCAGAAGGCAGGATCACAAGAGAGCAAGTAGAAGCATATGGTGCCTTTTAAAGAATAGGCTTCAAATTGGCACACTGTTCCATGTGCCATGTTCCACTGGCCAAAACAAGTCATTGACAAAGGATGTGGGTAGCGGAGGATGAAGGTTTGGGCCAATAACTCAATCAGTCACATAAAAATTAATAACTAAAGGGAGTATTGAGTAAAAAGAATTGAAGGGAAGGACATCTAGCTTTCCTGTAATTCACTTGCTGATGTGTGTTAGGATACCCAGGATTCTGGAGAAATGCAGTGATGATACAGAGCCATTCTAGGAAGATCTAGCCCAACTTCCTTTGGGGATTCACTAGAACTCATTAAATTCACATAGTTAAAAAAAAAAAACAACACAACAAGAAACAAAAACTAAGTTTTTAAAATTCTGTAATAATGGCACCCAAGTGTTGTTACCCCAAACCTCAGAACCTCTGCAAATGTGCTGGAAGTGAAAATACAATCCCAGCCCACATCCTGCTCTGTTTTCTCTTTTACCTGCCTGTGCTCAGCTGTTCTGGGACACTGGATAAAGGTGAGAGGTTTGAGAGTGAGCTTGTAAGGAGGGAGCCTGAATGTAGGTAGGGCCTTGTGGAAGCTCTATTTCTAGGACTGTAGGTTTTCATAAATCATTATGGTTTGTTGAAAGCACTCACATCAATATTTCCTTTTGATTTCAGATTTGTTTTTAACTATGTCTGCAGATAAAAAGAATCAAACTTCATGTGTTCAGGTTGAATTCAAGTTCCCTTCTATACAGCTTCTTCCGCTTCTTCCAAAATTCTGGACATAGGAAAAATTTTCCTTCTTGTTGAGACACTACATTTTTTCCACCCTCAGTTTGTCCTAGAATTCCTAGAGATATAAGCAGCCAGAGATTCTGCATATGACAATTTTTTGTTTGAAAAGATAAACCACAAAATTCCTCGTTTTTTTTGTTTTTGTTTTTTTTAGAGGATGAGATAAAGAAGATATTTCTTAATTCTATTATTTCCAGAAGGATGAGATTATAGCAGACAATTAAATTGCTCATATTTGGAATCTTGTAGGAAACTTTCTAATCTGTTTTTATTATTACACAGAGAAAAACTTTTAACAAATCCTGTTTTTTCCCCTTGAACAGCAAAGTGGAAATCCTTGGCTTAGGCTATTGGGAATCCTAAAATGTTGCCCAGTTCCTATTCATGGATAAGTCTCAATGCTTAAATACAATAAGGCTCATTCATAGGTTGAAATTGTAGGCCACCTTTAAAAATCAAGTTTACTTTAAATAATAAATGAAAAAGAAAATATGCTTAATTTTACAAATTGGGATGTAAAACAGTATGTGGTAACTCCAGTTTTATTAATTACTAATAGTCCCATGGGTACACACACATACATACACACACACACACAACACACACACACACACACACACACACACACACAAACACACATATACACAGAAACAAAAAAAGACAAAAGGTCTTATGTTAATGACATTTCCCTCCCAGTAGTGATTATGTGTAAATTTATTCTTTATGCTTTCTATATTCTTTTTTTTTCAATAATTCCATATTTTCTAATAGGGGAAAAAACCAGTTTACAGCTATATGACCACCTTTTAAAACCTTATTTTGATTAAATTAACTTTACTAAGTTATTTAGAAAATATTTTATTATCTCTTTGAAAATGCTTCTTTTAAGAAGGCGATAGAAGGATGCCTGAGTGGCTTAGTCATTAAGCCTCTGCCTTCAGCTCAGATCATGATCTTGGAGTCTCCAGATTAAGCCCCACATCAGGCTCCCTGCTCAGCAGGAAGCCTGCTTCTCCCTCTCTCGCTCCCCCTGCTTGTGTTCCCTCTCTAGCTGTGTTTCTCTCTGTCAAATAAACAAATAAAATCTTAAAAAAAAACCCCACAAAGGCAATAGAAAGATATGAGTATTCTAGATCATTACTGTGGGTAGCAAGACAAAATAAACCACAAAAGAAGTCAAGAGCAACATATAGATTATGGAGATGAATGGGACCTTAAATACACTTTATATGTAAAATAAAAAATTCATACAACTAATAACTTAGAGGAAATATTTCATTTTTCTTTTTTTAAAGATTTATTTATTTATTTTAGAGAGAGAGGAAAGAGCATGCACGAGAGGTGGCGTGGAGAGGGAGAGACAGAATTTCTAGCAGACTCTGTGCTGAGCATGGAGCCTAATGCAGGGCTCAGTGTCACAATGTTGAGATCATGACCTGAGCTGAAACCAAGAGTCTGAGGCTTAACTGACTGAGGCACCCAGGTGCCCTGCAACATTTCATTTTTCAAAAATATTTACCATAGAATGAAAAAAATGTAACAGCTAGGAAGTGACAGAGTTCGAACTTGAACTCGTGTCTCTTAGAATCCAAAGTCAATTTTTTCTCTAAATATTTTTTCACCTAAAAATATTTACTTCATATATTTAAGATATAGGAGATAAAGATTTGTTTTCATTAGAAAAATGTAATTTAGTTGTAAGAGTGAAGTGTAAGTTTGGTCATAGAACTACTTGTATCTTTAAACAGCATTCAGTGTTTTTCAAATTGTCCAGTGTGTGTTTGAACATTGAGATATATATCAAAATACTAAAAAATAATAGTCAATATTTATTATGAGATGTTAGATAATCCAGAAATGTGAATCCATTAACAGTTAATGTTAAATAAAATGTTAAAATTTAATGGAAATCATTTTAATGTAAGGGTGCCATTCAAGTATTGATGTCATTATACTGTAAAGTGTCACTATACTCTTTGAGATAAATACAAGGTATAGAATGTCTTCATAACTTCAATTTGAGAATGTTATGAAAAAACAGCTTAGTTTGAATAGGATAAAATTGAATACAACTTCCCCCCCTCTGATTTTACCAGCAATTTTCCTATTAGAGAACATTAAGGTGAAAAGTCAAAAATACGATTTCTGAGTATCTGAAAAAAAAAAAAAACTAGATACAATTTATCACTTTCAATTCAGGTATCTTTTACACACAGTCTACTGTTAAATGGAGGAACAAACATAAAAGCTTTTGAGTTTATATTTTAAATAAAGACATAAATCCATGAAGTTGTTTCTGATTTACAGTGTTTATGATTTGTGATCTTTGAAGTTGTCAAAACTTACTGTTTGAATACAAATATTTAGCATCATAAAATCATTCCTCTATAGCTGTCTGTATACTGGCTTATAAACTTCCAGATTTTTAGCTTCCTAAATAATTTAATATCTGAGGGACTTGATGCAAATATTAATAGTTTTCTTGTATTTGGTCAGTTCTTACAGAATTAAGAAACGTTAACCTAATTAGTAGTATGTGTTATTTTTAGAAGACAGGTTAATAAAGGCTTTTACTGCTATGTGTGATTTGACTAGCCTTTAACTGCCCCTTAAAGGACATCTAAGGATTTTGAGTGTTTTAAATTTGCAAACCTGATTATATCTAGCTAAGCCTTGATAAGTAATTTATTAAGTCAAGATTTGGGGGAAAGGATTTACTGTGGTTTTTGTTTTTTTGTTTTTTTGTTTTTTTTGTTTTTTTTCCCACTGATAGTCTTCTTCTTTGTGCAGTATTGGTGTTTTTGATTAAATGTACTTTTTGGGTTAAGTAACATTTATTTTCAGGAAAAATTATTAATTGTTCCTAAATAGTTAGACTTTCAGTGTTCCTGTTTTGTTAAAATAGTTATTCTTAAGGGGAAAGAATATTTTGGATAAACTAAATAGAAGTAATTTAACATGTCTACATGTGAAGGGACTTGAAATTATTCATTTTCATTGATGTATAATTTAAGTTTATAAGGACAGCATATTTGCAGTTTCTCATCTGTAACAGCTTCCTTTATTGAGATTTTCTAATGTTGCTGAGGATTCATTAAAGAATAGACAATTAACTGTCTTAAAAATTTTAAAATGTCTTTTTGAAGCAATTTTGTGTGTATTTTGTGTTGTTTCCTGACCAAAAAATAAAATATATACTTGATCTGTTTTTTTTTAAAAAAAAAAGAATCCAAAGTCAATACAATACAAAGTGCTATCTCCAGACATTTTGATGAGGAAGTCATATTTAAGTTAAAATAGATTCTAGTCCTCAGTAAACCGGGAAGTGACATAATGCCACTCAGAAGCCTTCATAGAAAAGAGTAAATGTATTTTCTCTGTTATTCTGATTTGTTTTCTTAATTCACTTCAAAAATAGACGTACGCTACCCTGCAGAGGGAGTCAGTGCACAGACCCCCAGTGGTAAGACTCTGGGGTTCATGGGTTTTCTGTTGTCTTTAGAGCTCTCATCCAGGTTGGCTTTCATTGTCGGTAGGAAGACTCTTGATCAGGACTTTGTGATTGCCCCTAAAATCCTACTTCCAATTCTGTTTTCAAACTGGTGGAGACAAGGGAGGAAGTAAAGTTTATGGCATGTAAGAGGAAATAAGGAACCATAGCCAATTATGCACCTGACTGTGAAAAGTCCCTAATTTCACCTGAGGCAGATGTCCCTGTCTTAGGTACCTCAGTCCAAAGAGGGATAGTTGTGGAAATCACTGACATTTCACATTATAATATAGCAGGTTGGCTGGCAGTGTTTTTAGGAGGTGGGAATTTAAAAGTGTTTGGGAGTGACAACTGGTTTAGTATTTTAGTATAATACTGTAGGGTCAGATATTTTCTACAAAAACAGAAAAACTAGGTTCTTGGGCATTGAAGCAGCTAACCTAGCCATTGAAATCCATCGAAATTCCCTGGATATACATTTCTCTGAACTCCTACCTTGGCCAGTGGATATTGTAACTCCTCCAAGTCCCTGTGACTGGACTTGTGACACTCCACATTTTCATAGGAAAAGCAGAAACCCAGGTCAATATTCCAGATGTTTGCAATGATTCAGATGTCTGGTGTGATGGCAAGGCCTCTCCAGATGGTTACTGAATATTTCATTTCTTGCCTGGATATTGGCTGCCATCTGTACACTGGGCTTAGAACCTAACAGGGCATCAGTCAATACCACATTGTCTGTTAATTAGAGATTTAGTTGAGTACATTTTGTCCACTGGGTACCTGCTGTTTCAGTAATCTTCCAGCCAGACACATTTACCTGAATATTCATGGTCACTTAGAAGGCACTCAGCACTCACACTAACTAATCATTTAATTCCTCCTACCTTACCCTTCAGCGTCTGATCTTGCAGTCTATTCACTATGCTTTTATTATTTCCCTTTTCAAATTCTGAAGAACTTTAGAGAGAATGCTACAGAAATCACTTTGTGGTTGCTTGAATTTGTGAGCAGTTTCTCTTTGCTGGTTAGTAAAGACACTTGGCACACCTTCCTTGCATGTAGCGTGCTAGTCTCCTGCTATCCACTGTTAGTCATCTGTCCTCCACTGGGGCACCCGCAAGGTCTTTTCCAAATCCTCTTAGGAAAACCCTGCAGTCTTTAGCATGGCTTAAGAGCTACCCAAGGTCATATCCTTGATCTCCTTTTTATTTTTGCCACATGCGCTTTCTCTTCTTTCTTTATTTTCAGAGTAGCATTTCTTCTCTGGCATCTAAACCTTTACACATTCCTGGATCCTGTTTTGCCTCCTGTATAACTCATCAAATCCCACAGAGCTTGGAGATTAAACCTCCTTTGCTCAGAGAAGATGCCCTGAAAGCCCCAAACAAGGTGAATGTGTCTTATCTACACTCCTACGGTATTCTGGCTTCTCTGTTACATAACTCACCTCATTGGTAATTATTTCTTGGTGGTCTTCCCTCTATATTGTATTATCCCACAGGTCAGTAGCTGCGTGTGTTTCTAAATGCATATTTAAGTATCTGGCACATAGTACGCACTCTCTAAATATTTGCAAATTAGCAAATGGAAATGAAAACAGAAGTTTAACTTGACAAGTTTGGGATCAGTGTCATAATGTAACAGTATTGAATTGATGCTTCTACTGACTCAGTGACTTAATATCAACAATTATTTCCTTGAATATTTCTCCTATTTGTCAGACACTGTGTGAAGCACCAAAAAAAATTATATTTAGTCTTCTTTCCCGAAGAGTTTAATATAGTTAAAATATTTGCTAGATAATGAGCAAGATAACACTGTGTAATTTTGCAAATTCGTCTGTTGGTACAGTACTATTAGTGACCAGAGGAATGATTATTTTTCATCCTTTTCTTCTCCCCTGTTGATTCCACTATGACTTTGGCTTATATGGAGATTTAGGATGTTAGGTCCTCGTGCCTCCCTTCTGGGGTTTAAGTATTCTCTCCATTTTAAGGAGGAATCGGTTCTTACTTGGTGTTATGGCTTCCAGCCTAAGATGCTGTCTCCAGCCAGCCCAGGTGTTCCATTTTTTCTTGGGAGTGTAGCTACAGGACAGAGGAGAGAAAGGAGAAGTTTCTCTTTCAGAGAAAGGAGTTCTAAAGTTGCCCCGCTCTTTCCCTGCTCCTCCAACTCCTTGTCCATTTCACATGGTCCTGAGCCTGTCTGCCACTTCCCTCTTGGACTGAAGATGACTGGGAGATAATTGAAGACAAGGGGGGATGAGTTGACATCACGTTTGGAATTGCCTCCTAAAACCAAGCACCTGCCTAGGTAGGGGAGGAACAGTTTTCCTGCATGGCCAATAGGGCATTTGGTGTGGTGTAATGCCACTGATGAACTTGGTCACAGCTATTCTGCTGGTCTGGCACTTGCTTAATGTCTTACCTTTAAAGTATTATTTCTTCAGCTTGCCTCCTAGGTTAAATTCTCTTTTTCTGGGCAGGTTAACACTTAACATCTTCACATGAATTGGTTTTCCAGGTTGATGTGTAACTGAAGATGAGTGTAAGTTTAGATTCAGATCATATTTGAGACATTTTGAATAAGAGAAAAATACTACAAAAAGAAAGATATCACAAAGGGCATATATGGGGTATCTATGATAGAGTGGGGTGGGGAAGAAGAATGGGATACTGCCAGGACAGATCTGGCAGCTGTGGTATGAAAGAAAGAACAGTGGGCTTATCAGACGGAACTGGCAGTCTTGGTTTTGCTACTGACCTGCTGGGTGACCTTGGGTACATCACATCTCTGAGCTTCAGCTTTGCCCTCCATTAAATGAGACGAGAGGAACATTTCCTACTTGAAAGGTTCCTGGTGAGGTTTATAATAGGAAATGTGAAAATTTATAAATAATAGCACATGAAGTCATCATGTTGTATGATACTGGTGAAGTATTGAGTTGATGGGCTCAGGAGCCAGAATGGCTGAATCTACACTCTGGCTGTACCACTTACCAGCAGCCTGACCTTGAGTAAGACACTCCATTTCTTCAGCTGTAAAATGAGGAGGCTAAGTATATATACTTCATAAGACTCTGAAAATTAAACAAGTTAAGATTGAGAGTTCAGCTCAATAAAATTAGAGTATGATGATGATGATGATGACAATCAGAAGGTCAGTAGTGGTAATGATCAGTAGCAGGAGCCATCTAGAGGCATCGAGTAGTGAAGAGCAAAGTCTCAGGAGATATCCAGCCAAGTTCAAATACTGGTCTACCTCTGTTAGAATGAACAAGATGCTCCATGTCACTGTGCTTCTGTTTCCTCACCCAGAAGAGGGATCAACTAATGCCTACTGAACCATAATGCTTAGTAGGTTAATAGAACTCATATTTAGCACATATAAGTACTCAGTACATTTTGGCTATTATTATTGGAAGGTCTATGTTAACAGAGCTTCTGAGTTAACAGGGCAGGGGAAAGGTGCATGTAAAAGCATGGAAAATGAGAAGAATAGGAAGGTCTTCCCAGCTTCCTCTACCCTTTCATTTTAAGTTGTCCTGCTCTTTCCTTGCTCCTCCAACTCCTTGTTTTCCATGTAGGTGACATATTTTGAGTGTTTACTATGTGCCAGTCATGGAGCTTAACATTTTCTGAGGACTTTCTCATTTAATCTTCCCAAGATCCCCATAAATGAACAGTTTGTATGTGAGGGACATGAAGCCCAGAGATATTCATTTTCCTGCCAAAGGCCACAGAGCTAAATAAAATAAAATAAAATAAAATAAGATAAAATAAAATAAAATAAAATAAAAATAAAATAAAATAAAATAAAATAAAATAAAATAAAATAAAATAGCTCAGAGAAAGAATCCTGGCTTCCACAGGTCTTCACCATGAGGCACACTGCCTCTCCTTCCACAATTCATGTGATGTGGGCAACCGTGACAGGGTGATCAAGCCAGCCTCTCTTGACTCAGAACTCAACAGTAGTGTTTTCTGCTTATTTCCCAGAATGGCTTGCAGGCTCTTAGAGATATAAGAGCAGAATGCCTAGGTTTGAACCTTGCTGAGAACCAAGGTAAGTGCTTATGTTGACTCTGATGAGTAAGGCACTCTGGGGTTTCAAAACAAGAGTTGTTCCATTGGCAGGCAGAAGTATACAGTTTTTAAAGAGTCCCCAGATCAGACAGCTTTGAGTTCTCTACAACATTGGAAAAGTGAAGTATATCAGGCCTGTTTCTCAGCTATAAGATGTAAATAATAATACTAACAATACCTATCCTGGGGACTTATTATAATCACTGAATGGTATAATATGAGTCCAGTGTTTATTCCTAGTCTCATTTATGAGACACACATTACAGGACATGGCACATCAGGGTTGATTTATCTTGCTACCAAATAGTGTATGTGGCTGGAAATCTAGAATTTGGCTTGGGTTTGGGAGTTAGCACCACTTCTGAGGGGAGACATTGCAGAACTTCCAGGGTCTCAAATTTTTGTTTTCTAGCCTCTGAACCTATCTTCCAGAGGAAACTCTTATGCCTCTCTAGAAACACTTCCAAAAATGCCCAAAGCAGATGGGGATTGGATAGGGATATATTGTGCTTCCTGCAAGATTCAGGCCTGCTTCAGAGCCATGTGCAATGGGAGGGGTCAGAGAAGAAATTCATCCTGGGAGTCAGGAGCCTGGGTGAACCCCAGTTTGACCATCACCAGTGCTGTGTCTTTGTGTCCCAGTTTCCCAGTTTGTCCACTGGACATTGAGAAGAGAAAACAAGAACCATCCCAGAGCAATTTCGAACAGCTAAGTCTCAGCAAACATATCCTCAGCACCTACTCTGCTCCAGGCAACATACTAGGCACTTAGATAAAAACATAAATGAGACATCCTCTGCCCAGTAGATAGCAAGCTGCCCTTCAGACTGGAGGAGAAGAGCCCCATGTGGCAGCTCTTCCCCTATGCTGGCTGGATATTCACATGCAAGTGGAAGTAGTATGACACAATCATTAAGCACAGGGCAAAATAAATAAGCTCCATGGTCTTAGACATCGTCTTAGGCTTCTCTGTATCTCAGTTAACTCGTCTGATAATACTACCCCATTTGTAGAATTTCTGTGAGAAGTTTGGGAGAAAATGTCTATTTCACAGGAGCTTTATATGTTAAATGATTAATAACGTTTCCCTTTCAGAGTGCAAGGCCTTCTTAGTTGCAGAAGACATTTATCTTGGGGAGGATTAGTGAGAAGGTATGTGTGTGGAGAGGAAAGTATTAGAATTTTTCCAGCAAAAAATATAAAGGTAGAGAATGGATGATATTCAACCTCTGACATTCAAAATAGGATTTTTCAGCAAGGTTTGAATTGTTTCCTGGATATTACCTGAAATACTACCTAAGGGACTGTTTAAATTATTATTACTGAGCTCTGCATAGAATTGGAACAAAGTTATTTGTTCTGCCTGACCAAAGCATAGGGCCTTGGAAGGAATACCAGATAAGGTGTAGATGAGTTGAAGATGCTGTATTTGCTCTCCACATCTGGTTTGAAAACTGTATTAAATTTGTTCCTGGGACCATAGTAAATAGTTACTGGAACATAGTAAATAGTTACAATTTTATTATGTGTGCTGTCTAAATTTATAATAATTACAATAAAAGTAGGCAAAGCAAAAAAAAAATGGTGCATTGTCCAAAAACTTTATATTTAACATTTTCTGGTGACACATAAGGAAAGGAAATCACAGTAGGCTGAGAGCTCATTATGAGCGGGAGGTATGCCTCATTCATCTCTGTATCTGAAGCCCCCAGCAGAGTCAGTACACCAATCAATTAACAAATAACTCCACATGTGAAACCAACATCCAGTTCTGGAGAAGCAGAACTACCAATGCACACAGCTTACTGAGAGTGGTATCTGGTGGTTATAATAACAACAACAACAAAAAGTCACAACCCCTGTGGGTGGTCCTAAGCCCACAAACTAGTTGTTTAACACGGGCCAAGTTATTTAACCATTCTTCACACAGCTTCTTCTGTCTGCAGAATGGAACCAATTATCTACCAAGCTCATAGGTTGCTGTGAGAACTGAATGAGAACATTGTGTGTGAAAGCAAAAAGAACACTAGAAATACGAAAGGCTATTTATTCCCAAGAAACCTCAAGATGGATAGGCCACCTGTGGAACTCTGAGACTTGGCTGTTGTTTCACTCCCGGAAGAACAAAGGCATTTTAAGAGATTATTGCATTATGTTTCCCTGCCCATGGTTTAGATAAGATATGGTCTTAATGACACCTGCTTTTACTTTTATTTTTCATAATATTGAGTGATTAATCCTTCAGAGAACCTATGAACTCAGCTAGCAAGTATGATTTGAAATCCTTTCTCTTATTTTCAGTCAAGACCGTGTTCTTATTAAAAGCTCCTAACTTTCTGGCCTTGGTTGGCTTCTTTTGACACAAGAATAAAATGAATTTTATGATTTCATGACAAAGCCAGACATCTATTCTTGTAACGTCGGTCAAAAGCAGATGTGGCAATTTGAATAAACTCCAATGTAGATATTGTCTCAGACCTCCCTGACATCCACATAGCTTCTGCCTTCTTGATATCTATGGCTTAGCCATACCTTTGCATAGGAACGTGGACAAGCAGTAACAGAATTCAGAAAATTTCACCATAAAGCATAGTAAAAACAATAGAAGATCTCCATCAGCTACTGTAAAATCAGTATATCAGCATTAAAGATATTGCTATACCCTCATCCTTACTGCCCAGCTGTGTTTACTTTCTTCCTTGAGTCAACTGTCCCTTCTCATCAACATTCCTCTCTCCCAAATATAAGACTTTCTTAAGCCAATAACTCTCAACTGATCTCTTCCATATACTGATGATTTAGGGATACCACCAACTATTGTTGTATGGATTATTAATATTTTTTTGGCTTCCCAGAATCCATTTTTTTTCTCTTTTTTGGTTTCCCTTGGAAACCTCTCATATATTTTATACATTTCCTCTCATGTATTCCTTCTTCGTTCCCACAGTTTAGGTGGGCTTGATGCATAAGTGGTCCTAGATACATAAGTGGGCATGGTACCTAGATCTAAACTAATTAGCATTTCTTTCCCTTTGGCTCAGGATTTTGTTCAAAGATGGATGTGCGGCCCAACTTGAGCCAATAAAAACTAGATATTTTTTATTTTTTTAAAAGATTTTATTTATTTATTTGATAGAGAGAGAGATCACAAGTAGGCAGAGAGGCAGGCAGAAAGAGAGGAAGAAGCAGTCTCCCTGATGAGCAGAGAGCCAGACGTGGGCCTCCATCCCAGGACCCTGAGATCATGACCTGAGCTAAAGGCAGAGGCTTTAAACCACTGAGCCACCCAGCCGCCCACTAGAAGAGAGAAACATTACCTTTTTTGCTACATGTGAATTGGGGAAGATTTAGGCCTAGAGCTGAGACGTTACCATGTGGAGTTAGGAGATTAAAATCTGCATAGGATGGGAAGAGGAGAACAGAGCCAAGAGATGGAAAGAGACTGTGTCATGGTGATTTTCGGTCTTCTGGATCTAGACATGCTTGAAACCATTTGTGTTCACTATTACATAACTTAATGATTTTCCTTTTACACTGAGAATTTGAGTTGAGTTTCCTATCGCTTGTTAGGGCACTCAAAGTCCTGTATCCCAGGAGACCTCTCAATCCTGGGCAAACTGGATTGCTCCATTACTCTAATTGTTGCCGACAAAAGAGCTTAAGCTGATGCACAGGCCTATATTTCTTTACAGTGGAAGTTATATGTCTTTGCAGTGATGCTCATTGATAGGATGTTGAATTAAGTGCCTTCTGTGACATGGATCAGAGTTTGGCACAATTCGGTGTAAGAATAAGATGGCAAAACAAAGTTGAATCATGCAAGAAAGATTGCCACTCTCCTGGAACTTCCGAGGATTTTGCCTCTGAGTATCTAAAATGACAGGGTCAAGGCAGTAAAGATTTCTGAGCAGTGGGCAAGAACTGAAGGGTTGACAAGGATGGCAATGTTAGTTCTATAACTGTGTTTCTATACCCTGCTCGACCATTTTTCCTGTACTCTCTTATTGTAAGTACAACTGGCTCATTTTAGTGTTACTTTGAATCTTTTCATTAAGCCATTAAAAATTCTGGTTTTCAAATCTGTATCATGACAATGAAAGGGTACAGAATAACGAACTTGTGTAAATACCTCAAATTCTGTTCTTAATTTTAAGGCCCTGGAAAGCAGACATGTGTTTTGCTTATCTTATGTTCTCCTTCCATACCAAATCCATTTTGGACACGGGTGACAGTCTAGTATTTTTAGGCAAATTAATCTGAACCCTCTTAGGGCATAGTAATTTTACTTGAAGAATTTGAAGGAGTTTAAAACATTTTACGGAATGTGGATTCTTTTAAGTTATTAAATTCTTGGGATGTTTTGAGTAGGCTGGATCGCATTTTCAAGGGTCAGGTTATCTAATGTGAGCTGGAAATGCTATGGATGATTTTTCAGTATTTGATTCTTAATGTATAGAGAAGGTTTGTGTGCGCAACAAGGAAGCATTTCAGAATGGTAGATTTGTTTGATGCCAGTGGGGGTGGTAAGCTTTCTTTTTTTGGAGACAAGAAAAATAAAGATGATCAGAGATCCACAGAGCAAAAGAGAAATATGTCACTCTATAAAAAGTCAAAGATCTCTCTTTCTATTCTTATCAGGGCGAATAGATGATTCTGGAGCTGAAAATCAGAGACTATAACCCTCTGACTATGGGGTTATTTTATTTTTTATCTTCACTGAAATTTAAATGAGCCAAGAACTTAAAACTTTTAAATTTAACCTTATGTGATATTTAGATTTAAGAATTTTCCTTGGTATTATACACACCTACATAGCTCACACCAAAGACATTTATATCGATTAATGCATAGGATTATATACATCCATTCATACAAATGCATGCATATGTGTAGAATTTTTAATGAATGCCTATAGATAATTGTATTTTTAAAAAATTTTTAAAGGATTTTATTTATTTATTTGATAGAGAGAAACACAGCTAGAGAGGGAACACAAGCAGGGGGAGTGAGAGAGGGAGAAGCAGGCTTCCCGCCGAGCAGGGAGCCCGATGTGGGGCTCGATCCTGGGTCTCCGAGATCATGACCTGAGCCGAAGGCAGTCGCTTAACCAACTGAGCAACCCAGGCGCCCCTAAGTTTTTTTTTTTTAAGATTTTATTTATTTATTTGACAGCGAGAAACACAGCAAGAGGGGGAACACAAGCAGAGGGACTGAGAGAGGAAGAAGCAGGCTTCCTGCCAAGCAGGGAGCCCGATGGGGGGCTCGATCCTAGGACTCCAAGATCATGACCTAAGCTGAGGGCAGATGCTTAATGACTGAGCCACCCTGGTACACCCCCCCTTTTTAAAAAATATTTTATTTATTTATTTGATAGCACAAGCATGAGGAGTTGGAGAGGGAGAAGCAGGCTCCATTGTAGGACCTCAAGATCATGACCCTAGCCAAAGGTAGACACTTAACCAAGGTGCCCACCTAGATGCCACCCAGGTGCCCCTAGATAATTGTATTTAAGAGCTTAACAAAATGTGAATTCCATCAATGTGACTCAGTAGTATTGAATTTCTTTGTGATTCCAGTGACTCACTCAAAGGCCATTGAGACTTAGGGTCAGATAATTCTGCTTCTTGAGCTTCAGGTCAGATCAG
The DNA here is from genome assembly GCA_004023965.1 of Spilogale gracilis. NCBI lineage: Eukaryota > Metazoa > Chordata > Mammalia > Carnivora > Mephitidae > Spilogale > Spilogale gracilis. The sequence goes on along the minus strand of PITA01017302.1, from coordinate 24,130 downwards.
AATTTCATATCAGTTTACACAGGCAAAGAGTGTACCTTCTTCAAAGATGTACACCCACTAGGTTCTTCTGTACAAGCAAGGCTAGTTATTTCTTCCCTGTCTACAGACCCTTCATATTGAACCTGTCGTTGTCTCCTCTCCAAGAGTCCTCTTTGTAACTGGGAGCAAAACTGTGATGGCCTACCTAAGGCCCTGGGTCCTGTGCTCAAATTCTGGTTCTACCACTGTTACTGTTAGCTATATTCCTTTCATGTCTTTGTCTTTAAAGACCCTCGCATGACAAGCCAGGTTAGTCACAGTGACTAGTTTGGGGTTGTTATGAATTAATAATGAGTGTTAGTGCTTAGAATAGTACTTATCATGCAATGAACATTAGCTCCTGAAATATGTTCCCAACACTTAACCTTTTTACCACAGAAAACTGGACCAGGAATGGCCATCCTCCTGGGAATATGAAATTGTCATGCAGTATAGCAGGGTCAATTAGCAGAGAGCTCTAGAATTGATCTATAAAAATCAGAATCAGAATCACCATGCTTGAATCATGAATACTGATAAACAAGCAGAGAAAGCTTAGTTTGAGAGGATATTAATAGATGCAAAGTATTGTGCAAGACATTTTACATGTATTAATTCATTTAATCCTTAAAACAGTCTCCATGAGGTAGATACTATTACCACATACCATTCTACAGAAGAGAAAGAAGCACAGAATGGTTAGATTCAAACCCTACGTCCAAAGTCCACACTCTTACTTAACGAATATGCTATGTTGAATGAGGGAGAGAGTGAGAGAGGACTAGAGAGAGGAGTACAGGAAAAGGCAAGGTGAGAGCTTCTGCCTGGTGACTGCCTCCTAAGGTCCCATCCCTACTTATGAATTCTGTGAGACACTCTTAAAACATTTCAAGAAATGTTCTGCTTCTCCTCTCTCTAGTTTGAATAGCTTGCTCTTATTTTCCGATTGGTGACTCAGACTCTTTCTGTTTCATGGTGAATGGAGTCTGAAGTGACCACGTCATATTTACTCACACAGCAAAGTTCCTCTCATGGTCCTCAAAGCACCTGCAGACTACCAGCCAACCCTCCAACACTGGGGGCTAGAGAAAGAACTCAGGTCCTGACATCAGTTCAGACTTTGGATGAGGATCCAGTGAGCCCCAGAAAGAACAGAGGTGCAGGCCATTGCTGAAAACAAGCTGAAATAGCTTCCTGCACTTGAGAGCTAAGGTTTACTGTCAACCAGATGGTGCCAACCTGCAGTGGCTATGTCTCAATGTCACCTCAGATAATTTGCATGCTAGCTTTTTGGCTCTCAAATATATTCTGTCAGTGCCAGCTTTCACAGTTGAAGTAAATGGGTAGCTTGAATTGGGCAGAAGATATTTTAAATTAGGAAATCAGTCATCTCCATGGTGACCCAAGTCACCAAAATAGGTCAGAACCAGACTATGTTTAAAAAAAAATTTGCTGGGAAGTCAGGGCGAAAAGGAGAGAAGCAGCTGTGATGTCCCAGAAAGAAAGAAGTAGCCTATTTGTTTTTCATATGAAATGTGGCTCACTGAAAGCCTTAAAGAATTGAAAACATTACTTCCAGTGACCTGACTACTTTGCAGTGGTGACACATGTCATTTGAAGAAGTGCCAGGAGGGAAGAGGAGAAAATTACATTTGACCTATCAAATGTAGGTAGCCATGGAAAGTAAGCCACTAACACAGAGGTCTCTGAGTCTATATAGTTTGCTCTTGTTGCCCAAAGATTTTACTTCCTTTTTTTTTGTAGTTTTCTCTCAGCTTTTCTCCAGTCCTAGATGCACTAAAAAGAGCCAAACTCCAGGCCTGCTGGCAGTGAGCTATGCTTCATTCCTCATATATGAACTCAGTTTCGGAATGAATCTCTCCCAGCAGAAAGAAACAGTGGAAAATTGTATAGCTTAGTTCGTGTACAGATGAAGGAGGATGGACTGAGTGAATTTGGAATAATAAGATGGATTTTTCCTTGCTAGGCTGTTAAAAAAAAGGATCCATGGCCACAATAAATGTCAAGCACCATTTTCCTACTATGTGTCTAATCCCTTTTATGAACAAAACTAATTGGGAGAATTATGAAGATACCAAAATGTACAAATCTGGGGATTGTTAAGCTATGAGTTAATATTACCTGCTCCAGTGTGAGTAAGTGTTTTTATTTTTGTACCTGCCGAACTTTGTGTTTCAACCTTACTCCATGATGTTTCAAGTTCCCTGATCCCTTGGCTCATTACTTTCTTGTCTTCATTTTGCCTTTCACACATAGGATCATGTTGCATTTGAAATTAGAATCAGGAGAGAGAATACAGGATGGAGGGAAGAATTGAGGTGTGTTGGAGGATGCGTGGAAGAGAAAATGAGCCTATAGGCTGGAGAAGGACCTAATGGACTGACTTCATAGGCATATGACCTGTGGAGTCACCTGGAGCCTTGTCCTTAGAAGGGAATAAATCTTGGCTTAATGCTCTGCCATCACCATCTTGAAATTTGTAATTTTGAGCAAAGATTCTCACGTTTTCTTTTTGCACTGGGCCTCTGCAAGTTAGGTAGTTAGTTTTGATGGCAAATCAGAAAGAAATTTCCAGTGATATATCTGAAGAGCAACAGGGAGATACTAAGTACAAAGGAGTTCAAGAAAATCATGTGGAACATAATTGACATGTGACTCCAAGTTGCCAACTCATCAGGACTGAACTCCTCAAGCAGAAAAATGAAGGCAAGAAGCAAACAAGCAAACCAGGACAGTGCACATGGCCTGATTGGTCCAGCTAATCACCTGCTGCTCCTCTCTTCCTCTTCCACCCAACATGCCAACAACTTCAATTCCATGTAAAAAAATTAAATTCCTTTGGCTCAAGATTTTTCCTGCTCTCAGGGAAAAAAAAAAGCAGTGTAGTTACTCATAGGAAGAAAATGCATTTATTCAATCAGGAATGAACTCTTTACTGTATATTTCCTATGGCAAGTCATTCTTATAGGGACTCTGGACATAGTAGTGAGCAAGGCATATGGAAACCTTACACTCAGGGAGATCACATTCAAGTGAGGAGACAGAAAATAAAACATGTAAATACGTAAAAATGGTCATGCGTGATACTGATAAGTGTTACATAAAAGATAAAATGGTAAGTAGGATTCAGGCAGGTGGCTTTCAGGTAGTCTGGGGTGGCTTCTCTGAGGTGGTGGCATGTGAATTGGCAGCCAAGTGAAAAGAAGGTAAGTCTGCAAAGAACTGGAGAGAGAACACTCCAGAAGAAGAAGAAACATGTGCAAAAGCTCTGAGAAGAGAACACCAACTTGGTGTGTTGGGGGGCAGAGAGAAGATCTGTATGGCTGAAAGCTAGATGCTGGAAAGAAAGAAGAAACATGAGACCAGAAAGTCTATAGAGGTCAGATCATCTTTTAGTCCAGAGGAAGAATTTAGATTTCATTCAAAAATTAAGCAGGGAACCTGGGTGTCTCAGTCAGCTGAGCATCTGACTCTTAATTTCTGCTTGGGTCATGATCTCAGGGTGATAGAATCAAGCCCTGTGTTGGGCTCTGTGCTCATTAAGGAGTCTGCTTCAGATTCTCTCTCTCCGTCTGCTCTTCCCCTGTTCTCTCTCTCTCTTTTGCTCTCTCAAAATATATAGATCTTTAAAAAGAATAAAGGAAACCAACAGAGAATTTTATAGTAGGGGAGTGACACGATCCGATTTATATCCTCCTGTGTAGAAGACAGGATATAGGGGGTATACTAGCAAGAATACAGGCAGGAAGATAACAGGGGCCTTGGAAGTGACCCAGGGGAAAGATCAGCAGCTGAAACAGAGTGGGAGGAGCTGTAAGCAATGGTAAGATTCAGGATAGATTCTGGAGAAGAGCTGACAAGGGTTTGGGATGAATTGTATATAGGCTGTTAGGGGAAAAGAGGAAACGTGGGATTAAATGAGGTCATAAGGATGGGAGCCTAATCGAATAGAGCTGCAGTCCTTCTAAGAAGAGGAAGAAATACCTAGAACATGCACACAGAGGGAAAAAAAAAGCCTATGTGCAAACACAGAAGGTGGCCATCTACATGCCAGAGAGAAGCTCAAGGGAAACTAAACCTGCCAACACTTTGACCTTGGACTTCCAGCCTAAATTTCTGTTGTTTAAGCTTCCCAGTCTATGGTACTTTGTGGTGATGGCCCTAGGACATGAGTACAGCCTATTGTACTCATTACTGTGATTATGTAATTTAATTATATATTACACAAAATAAAGAGATAATACAAAAATATGTTTTTATGCAAAATTAGCTGAATGCTTTGGAAAGACGTTTTAGCAAGTTTCTAAAAAAGTTGCTGCTCCATTGTTATGGGCAAGGCAACTATAAAGGTTGGGAAAGTCTGTAAAAGTAGGACAATGACCTCATCTCATCTTTAAATATCTTTCAGTTCTCACTGTACTTTTAAAAAACAAAACTAGAATTCACAGAAGATACAGTGTATGCCAAAGGTGAGCCAGATATTCAGTTTTTGTCCTGCAGAAGATTGGCAAATGAATGAATATGTATATGTTAGTTAGAATTATGTTAATGATACCCAGATTTAATTAACATTTTAAATTTATGGACCAAGTTTGGCTCTCAATTGCATCAACTAAGACATTTGCCTTCAACTATCCTTCACTTAAAACAGAAAAAAAGACATTGCCTCAAAGTACTTGAGAAGATGAAATGAAATAGAGTCCAGTGCATAAAGGGGGTGTTCTCTTTGGTGGAAGCAGGGGCATGACTTCCATTTTCACAGGCATGTATGGAATGTATGTTGGAGGCAGATTGGCAGAATTGAGAGTGAGAAAATGAGACTCTTCTGACCTTTTCTCCCTACAAAGTCTGAGGTAAAGTCATAAACAGAGACAGGGAAAAGGGCATGGGATTTGAGGAAAAAGAAAGTATGAAAAGCTATCTTGAGTGGAAAAACTAATTTTACTAGAGAAGTTTATAGAATCGTCTTACAGTATTGAATGCCCATCTGAGATTTGTGATTATAAATTTGAAGTAAGTCTAGTTAGTATGGTTATCTAATATTCTCCAGTAAAATGTATCTGTATAGGAAACAATGTACTTTTTAAAGTATATTGAGTATAATTATGGTTGGTGTTTTCCAGGCAAATATAACAGAAAGAGTGAGGTAAAAAAAAAAAATGTTAGGGATTTTAAACGAGATTATTTTTGTGGTGTATCATGGGATTTGGGCTGTATCAAGAAAATACTTAGGACATAAAGTTGTGATGTGATAGAGATAGAGATTGTAATATGATAGAGAACTCACATAGTTTCTGATCATTAAAAAAAAAATCTAGGAAGTGACTATGTGAAAGGACATCTGAGGTGACGTAGAGAAACAATCATTTGAGCTAAGGAACTAAGACACCAAAATGGTAGATGGGCCCTCATGTGCAGGCTGAAGCCTCAAGTCATGATGATGGAAGTAGTGCTGGAGGAAAGTAAAGTCAGGTACCTGAGTCATCTAGGAATGAGGAAGAAGTACGAGAAGTTTAGAATGTAACAGGACTAGCAGGATCAAGTCTGAATGTTAAAGTGCGAATGACTTTGTGATTCTGAGAGGGCATTTCAATTGGGCAATTGAGACGGGAGCTTGAGAGCCCGATAGCCCTGGGCAGTGTGAGGGTGTCCTTTAGGACTGAGGACTAAGCCAGAATGCAGTCCAGGGGAGAAAGCATTGAGGTTCGATTTGTCCCCATGTGGACTAGCAGACTGGCACCGTTGAATCATGCCTATGTGTGTGTGTGTGTGTACCGGCATACATGTGCACACAAAGGCACTCTGTACACGTGTCAGAACACAGGTGATGGACCCAAATAGTTCCCTGGGGAGTGAAGGCCCACTCTTAAATCCCATCCCCAGAATGTCTGTCTCAAAAGGACGGTGTAAACTTCCTATGAGATGGTGGTTCTAAGAATAGATGGGAATGGCCATGTTTTGCTACTGAAAGCAGAGCATTGAAAGGTTTTTGAGTCTGAGCCCAGTTTGTGGTCTTTATCGCCAAAGCCTTTCTTTGCCCTCAGCCTCTTCCCATGGTGCCAGCTGGCCTCTGTGTCAGGCCACATTCATAAAATGAGAAGAAACATGGTGCTCTGAAAGCAAATGTGGTCACTGACTGGGAGCCCTCAACCAGAAAATTAGAGCCTACAGTAAAAGATCTTAGGTAAGCAAAGGGACAGGGCCTCCATGTTCCATTTAGTGTGGAATGCTACCCAGGGCAAAGGACAACAATCAAAGAGAAGTGTGTAATTATAAATATACAAAGAAAAATTTAAGTTGAAGGCTAGAGACTCCAGGCAAGTTAGTCAAAAATTCACTTTGGAGAAACTGCCTAAGGTTCAATGTGTAACAATTTCATAATACAGTTTGTGTTATTACCAAGTATGGCTCTTTTAGCAATTCTGTTTGAACTGTTAGATATCATCTTGTCAGTGAAGGTGCCAGGAACTGGCAAACGTGAAGTTCCAGGCTAGCTTTCGTCAGGAAAATGACCCACAAGACTGTTATGTCCACTGTATTCTAGAATGGGTGTTTGGGACGAGCTTCTCCAGTATATTAACTGCTAATCACCTCTGTCCTTTTATTATGAGTTCTCAAGTTAGTTGACACGTAGACAAAACGACTGGTTAATTTCACATTTTATTCCACATTTGTAGCAATCAATACACAGGGCCAGGAAAAAGGTTCATCTACTTGGATGAATTGGAAATACAGTGTCAACATACAAGTTCCCAATATTGACTTCTCATCTGTCAGAGGAGTGGTTGAGCTAGAAATTCTTTAAAATCCTTCCCAGCCCCCAAATTCTAGGATTCTGATTCGCTGCAGTCCCATGGCCCAAATTTGCACATTCTTGCAAATCAAAGGAGAGGAGAGATATCTTAATGAGTGTAGATTTAAGGAGAGAATGAAGAAGGCATTTATGTTGCCTTAGTGGAATATGTATGGGGTCTTTGCAGAAGACAGATCCAATCCCATAGGGTTATTGTCATCAAATGAGATATACAGAAGCTGAGGCTTAAAAAGAATATGTGGCTTTTGTTGGTAACTAGCTGGGCAAGAATCCACTCTAGTGAGTTTAAATAGAAAAGTAGTTTATTAAGCACTTCTAACTAACACACAGGCATGGACATGACACAGATGGGAGAAAGTCTTGACTAAACCTCTTATGGCTGCAGTGGACTCCCCACTGTTTAGCACATGGGCCCTACCTAGGGCCACCTCCTCTGCTGTCCCTGAAGCTGGCCTCCACTGTTACACCAGAAGGAATTTCTCTGTGCTTGCGTCTTTGTGTCCCTAGCTTCCAATCCAAGTCATATGTGGGAGCATCTGATTGGCGAAGCCTAGGTCACTTGCCTGTGGGCCAGCTGCAGGAGAGATTTTGAAAGAGAATATCCAGTCTCTGTCTTGGAGAGGTATAGACTCAAAGGTGGGAAATTCTTCAAGCATATGGAGAATATTCAAAGGGTGCTGAAATTCCCCAGATAAAACCGTCTCCTCTATATAGTACTTTGTATTGGTAAAGCTAACAAATTTCAGATAACTTACAAATTACTTTCATTTGGTTCTTTGGAAAGGGTAGTCGACAGTACATTGTTCCAGAAGGAGAGACCATTTCTCCATTGTTCCAGAAGAAGAAACCATTTTTTTTTTTTATTTGACAGAGAGAGAGATCACAAGTAGTCAGAGAGGCAGGCAAAGAGAGAGGAGGAAGCAGTCTCCCCACCAAGCAGAGAGCCCAATGTGGGCCTCGACCCCAGGACCCCAAGACCATGACTGGAGCCAAAAGCAGAGGCCCAACCCACTGAGCCACCCAGGTGCCCGAAGAAACCATTTTTTTTAAAAAAGATTTTATTTATTTGACAGAGAGAGATCACAAGTAGGCAGAGAGGCAGGCAGAGAGAGCAGAGGAAACAGGCTCCCTGCTGAGCAGAGAACCGGACATGGGCCTCGATCCCAGGACTCTGGGATCATGATCTGAGCTGAAAGCAGAGGCTTTAACCTACTGAGCCACCCAGGCGCCTGAAGAAACCATTTTTTAAGTGTGGCACATTTACAAAGGTTAAGAACTAGATGTAAAATCCTCCAGCTAATGAAGACAGAGTCAGTACTTAAAATAAGCCTCTGGCTCAGTACTTAAAAATAAGCCTCCTGATTTATCATCACTAGTTCTCTCATTACTTAGGGTAATGATTATTTACAAAGAGTCTCTGGGTCAAGGTCCTTGATTTATTGTCACTGATACTCTCTTTACTTAGGATGATATTTGCTATTGATTATTTACAAAGATTATTCGCACAGACATTATTTACAAAGAGTATTTACATAGATTATTTACTTAAGATGCTATTTGCTATTGTTTATAAAATGATTACTTATAATTGACATTTATTTATTTATTTATTTATTTATTTATTTATTTATTTATTTTAAAGATTGTCTTTATTTGACAGAGAGAAACACAGCCAGAGGGGCAACACAAGCAGGGGGAGTGAGAGGGAGAAGCAGGCTTCCTGCCGAGCAGAGAGTCCGATGTGGGACTCGATCCAGGTCTCCGGGATCATGACCTGAGCTGAAGGTAGTCGTTTAACCAACTGAGCCACCCAGGCGCCCTGACTATTAATTATTTAAATACTCTTTAAAACTATGCATTATTATTATATGAAATTTATAAATTGCAGAAAAATTTAGAAATGAAACAAATTCACCTGAATTCTCACCACTCACAGAAAACCACTGCTAGCACACATTTTTAATCATAAAAATTGAGATCTAACTATATGCAATGTTCCAGTTCTTGTTCTTCTTCTTAAAATTATATCAGGGACTTTTCTCCATGTCACTGAAAGCCTTCCAAAAACAACTTAAATGACCATATAATAATTTCATCACACACATGAAACATAAGTTAATGAAGTATATTTTAGTTGTTGGGCACTTGCTACTGGAGTTTTGTTATTATAAATAATGGTGATAGATAATTTTACAAAAATTATACATCATATATAAAAATTGATACATTATTATATTTTTATATAGGATGTATTTATATATACATATATATGTGTATATAAAATCATTGATTATTGCCTTAAGCTGGAATCTTAGAAATGCAATTCCTAGTTCACACTCTACAAACTGATTTGCTGGATGCGAGTGCAACTGTTTCCCTGAAACTTCAGCCATACTAGGTCACCTTGATTTTTGTTCCTTGCAGAGGACTTGCTTTTTTTATTTTTGCCTGAGTATTGTTGTTGGAGTTTTTTCTTTACCTAGGTAACTACCAATATTTGCTGAAATTTAGCTAGACATAGACTCTATTTCATTATTACAGGGTAGTAGTTAGAAGCGTTGGCTCTGGAACCAGACCTCCCGGCATCTAGCCCTGGCTTTGCTCTTTGCTCCTTTGACCATTGGCAAAATTAGTTAACCTCTCTGTGAGTCAGTTGCCTTATTTGTAAAGTGGAGACTGTAATTCTGTATAGTTGTGAGTATAGGAACTTTAATATGAATAAAATGTTTAGACAAATGCCTGACACAGTAGATACTCAAGAAATCTTTCTGATTACTATTATTCATTATTTTATATCATGCCAATCCATTTTCTCTCTCATCTCTTGAAGTTTTCCTTTACCCCCAATTATTTTTCCCTCTGATGCATTTGCTGGAGTTGTTCTAGCTGGCTCCTTGAGAATCCCTGCAATTCTCAGGCATCTCTGTTTTTTTCTTTCTTCACCCTGTACACCACCTTCTTTTTTCATCCTTTGATCTTTTTATATTTTCCCCCTGTATCCTCAGAGACCATTTCTAAATGCATCCTTCACATTACTCTTCAACTTTCTGTCCTGCCAAACCTGATTTCACTACCTCCAGTGAAGATTTTGATGATCTTACTACAGTTTTGGTGTCCTGGCAATTCTTAATTATATTATATAGCTGTCTTTTCATCTCCACTCATTATTCTGGTAACTTTCTGCTTCTACTCATTTAGATCATCTCTTAAAATATTCTATTAATGAAGTCACATGATACTCGAAAATTTTCTTTGGCGTTCTGTAGAAATAATTTTTAGAAGTCTGTTCTTCTCAAACATCAGGGTAATTTTTGCCTTCCACTGTTTTGCAGTGTATTTAAGATTATTATTTATTTGAGAGAGAGAGAGAGAGAGAGAGAGAGAGAGAGAGAGAGAGAGAGAAGGCAAGGCAGGGACAAAGGGAAAGAAGAATCACAAGTAGGCTCCCCTGCACTATTTTTGCAAAGGACTCTTGGTCTGTTTTAGGTCCTCTTTATTCATCTTCAAGCAAGATGAGATCTTTTAGAACATGGTATTTGTCCATAGGAAGATTGTATGGATCTCCCTTGTCCTTACCATCATCCCCTTGGTTATTGATGAAACTCTATTTCAGATTCTTCTAACTTGCAACTCAGTTCCAAGTGTCGAATAGCCAAACATTTAGTGTGGCTCTGTTATCTGGAACTAACGTTTTTTCCCCACACACTGTATGGTCCTTTGATAGTCTAACCTAATGCACTATTGAAAGGAAACCACAATTGTTAGGGCTTTTCTATCTTTATAGGAATGGTATCTCAAGATGCAACCCAACCACTCCTTTCTCATCAGTTATTTTATGAAAGTTTGCGAATGGATATAGAAACATGGGAGAAAAGAGGATCTTAAAATGTTGTAGCCGTGCATCAAAGGCTGACCAGCTTTCCATTTGGTAGAGATTCTAGGTCTTTTAACCAGATAGTGAACAGTGGTAGAAGGACAGTTCTTTCTGCCATTTTCTATAATTTAAAAGTCTGCTTCAAGAGGTAAATAGAGTTTGGATACAGTTTTACCTGAGTTTCCTAAGCCACCTCCCTTGATCTTAGGTATCATGGAAAGTCATCCTAGAGTCTAGCCATGACCTTCCATTCTGTATTAGTCTTCCATGTGGCTGCTTTTCATTTCTTTTCTGTCTTCTTACGTATCGTAACAGGCAACCATGGTAAGTTACATCAAGAGTTGCTAGCTGTGTATATCCTTTGGAAGTGGAGGTCTTGCCTTTTTATCTTTAAAATGCTCAGTGTAAATACTTCCCTAAATGACAAGCACCTTGTTCAGCAGTGCCCCCTTGCTCTAGGTTTCACCTCTTTGCTACTTTGTGGTCACATTTAGCTCCTATGTGTCTCTTTGTGTGTCATCTCTTTGCCCTCAGGCTCTGAATTTCTTGAGGGCAACAACTTTGCGTGGATCATCAGTATTTCTGTCAGCCTGCCTTGCAGAGAATGGTGCCCTGGAAATCTCTGGTGAACAATGACAGGGGATCCCAGGGAGGCTCTTCATGGATGCAGCTAAAGGAAAGATTGGATGCCAGCTCCCCAAGGGTCATGATAAAGACATTTAAAAGCCATTCAGTCTAACATAATTACAAAAATATGTATTACATTCAAGGTATTTGGGGTTCCAGAATGACTACACCTTGCCTGCTACCCTCTCCAATCTGAACAGAATACAGTCCATGCACGAGTAGCTCTAATGGAGGGAAGAACATGGTCATGCTTTATTGGAAATTCAAATAAGGCATAGGACTCAAATAAACTGGATTATTCCCCTCGCTCACCCAGCACACCCGCATTGAGGGCCAGCTCCAAGGCAATGTAGTCAGCACAAAAAATTCTCCTAATTCTGAGTAGCAGACCATGTCAGCAAGAGCCAAAAGACTGTAGTTGGTTTATCTAATATTGGAGAGGAGCACCCACTTTTCTTCTGTAGCTACCCATTGTTGGAAAACCCTTGTCCTGGTTCCTTAACCCACAGTTAGGCACACAACTACAGTTCTAGAGTTAGGTGTTGGCTTTAATGTATCTACTGTCTAGGCTGTTCTCTATCTGCTTTGCACTTAGTTAAGAAAATACCTTTTCTTTTCCGGGCAGCCGTGTTGTTCACGACAGGAGAAACCAAGGTGCCACCCAGAGCATCTAAATTTGTACGTTACTGGAAATAGCATGTGTTTTCTTAAGCAGTTCTTAGTTTTAACTGACCTTTGTTGCTGGAAACAGCTTTGCCTATTACATCAATGCCGTAATTTGCCATATTTAACACTTAGCTGATTGTATTTATTTCTTTCTAATTAAAAGATAAAGGATTTTTCAAGAGGCCTACATCTAGTTAATGATATAATGGGAAGGAGTGAGGTAACAATATTAGGGAACGAGGCATGTGAATAATATACTAGTTTTTAAACATTTTGTATATTTATAAAGGAAGCAGGAAGTGGTGAGTTGCCCATTTAAAAGATGAGTAAACCAAGATAAAGAGCAGGAAAAGGTATAGGTCATGAGTGAGTCAGTACGTTAGAGAAATGAGGCATTGTGGCTTTTATTTCATACTCTTTTTCATACATAGACAACGGTATTGTCTGTTGCAGGTACCTTGAATGGCAAGGATACACAGTATTCTAATAGTTATAGTAGACACCAACTTGACTGACCTCTTAGGTTAGCCAGGCACTGTACTTTCCAAACATTATCTCCTTTAACTCATGCGATAGTGCTGTAATGTCAGAGTGGTGAGCAAATGAAGCCTTAAAGATAATTGTGTGAGCTAACATGCCTAGTATGTGTTGGGCTTGGGATTTGAATCCAGTTTTGTCTGACTTCAGAACCCGTGTGCAATCTAACCACCACGTGGTGCCATTTTGAGAGCATCAACTCTCTACCCTTCATTTTGCTTCTGCTAAATCTGGATCCTAGAAAAGTTGTTGCACTCTGGAGGTCTCACAGAGTGTTGGTGAGAAAGCTAGAAATAAAACTGCAAATGTTTTGCTTTCTAGACTATGCTGTTGGTGGAGAGTAGAGGTGACCATTTCTTTGTTGTAGGTAAGTGCTCCAATCAGCACTGTTTCACAGATGGTCAGAAGTACAGTGTACCTAGTGTTTTGATAGAAGGGTTGTGGGATAGCTATACCTAGGAAAGTTACCTTCAAACTTTGTCAGCTGTTTCAAATGGAAAGATACTGGTAGTTACAGTGTGACCTGCTAACTTTTTGATGCTGAGTCTGATATAAGAAATTTCTGAACATCAGTGGGATTACATCCATCAATCTTCAGATGAGCATACACATCCCTGAGAACTCTGTATAGTGAAGGGGCTTCAGATTTTGGGACAGAAGACTGGGATTGTCTTCAGAAAATCCATTTTCCTTTCTTGTCTGGGGAGCTTGGTTATATGATTAAACCTTATTAGTTTTGTTTTCTCACTATAGGGTAGATATAGTCATAGAATTTATAGACCACTGCCTTTGAAATAGTTGAACTAAGGCAGATGAAGAGCAGTCTGCAAATGGGAAAGGATATAGAAATGCTAGATTCTGTTCTTAATAAGTAACATAATTTTCTCCTAATTAAAAAAATCATTCTTGTTTTGACTGTGTTTTTTCTACTAGTAGTATTTATTCATTCATTCTTAGATACATACACAATTTATTAAGCCGTTTACCATCTCTCGCAGTGGTTAGGTAGAATATCAAAATTAGGAGGCAGACTGTGCCTTTTTGACACCTATTGGAGATCTCAACTTAACATATCCAAAACTGAACCCCTGATCCTGATCCCTGCCCTGAACCTGCCCCCCTGCCTCCCACCTCACTTGATAGCAACCTCATTCTTCCATGTATCCAGAACAAAACCTTTGGAATCAAACTTGACTTCATCTCTCATATCCTACATCTCCAGCCTTTCAGAGAATCTTCTTAGCTGTCTTCAAAATATGCTGAGAGTCAGAATGCATCTTTCCACATCCATTGCTGATATCTTGGTCTAAGCCCCTGGAGTGGGTTGAGTTGTGTCTCCCAAAAAGATAACTTAAATTCTAATCCTTGTACCTATAAATATGACCTTATTGGGATACGGTCTTTGCAGACATCATCAAGATGAAGTCACATTGGATAGGATGAGCCCTAAATCTCATGGCTGGTGTCTTTATAAGAGAAAGGAGAGGGAGATGTGGGCACAGTGACACAGACTCAGGGAGGAGACAGCCGTGTAATGGTGAGGGTAGTGATTGGAATGATGTGTGGAGCCACCAGAAGCTAGAAGAGGCAAGGAAGGATACATCTTTACAGCCTTGAGAGGGAGCATGGCCCTGCCAATAGCTTCATTTCAGATGCTCCCTCAGCCCTCCCCTTCGATCTCCCCCAACTCCAGAGGGCTGGTTGGGCGTGGTGGACCCAGGATGGACCCCCTCCAGTGACTCTCTTCATTTTTGTAATTGTGATGAAAATGGCTTTTGGGACACAATCCCAGCATCCTCCTTCATGGCAAAATAGTTTTATTTCTATTTTGTCAGGTAAAGTATCATTAACAATTTGCAGTGTTTTGACAGCATGGGGCTATAATTAGTTTCTGCAGGAAAATGCACCAATTAACACAGTGCTTGCTTCTTGGCATGAATCTAAATGGAGACTGGAGGAAGCTGACTGAGAAAATGTAAAACCGAGTTTCATTGACATTAGCAAGAAATCCACCTGCCTGTGAATTAAGAATGCTATGTGATAATTTAGTTACGTCTTTCTTTAGGGAACAGTGTCCCGTCTCTGTGCAGCTCCCCAATGTATTTTCTTTTTTTTTTTTTTTTTTAAAGATTTTATTTATTTATTTGACAGAGAGAAACACAGCCAGAGAGGGAACACAAGCAGGGGGAGTGCGAGAGGGAGAAGCAGGCTTCCCGACGAGCAGGGAGCCCGATGTGGGGCTCGATCCCGGTTCTCCGGGATCATGACCTGAGCCGAAGGCAGTTGCCCAACCAACTGAGCCACCCAGGCGCCACCTCCCCAATGTATTTTCATTATGCCCATCCCACCTGTGATCTTTCCTTTCTCTTAAATCCCTTCATATTTATATTGCCACTCCTAACACTCAGAAATAATTGTTAGTCTTTTGCTATCTTTGGTATGTTGTCCAGATATGTTAAAAAGAATTTGGAATTCTATGCAGTAGATAAAAGATAGATAGATGCAGAGATAGGGAGATAAGGAGATATTTAGACAGAGACAGGGAGAGATCTCTAAGATAAGTTAAATGAGGATTATTTTGAAAAGCAATGCATATGGTACCTTTTGTGCTATACAAGTGGGAAGATAAAGATATATATTTATATTTGCTTATACTTGGATAAAGTAGCACTGGAAGGTAACAAGAAACTATTAATGAAATGGTTATTTGTATGGGTAAGAGAGAACAGACAGAATGGAGATGGTATAGGAATGGGATTCTCTGTGTATAGTTTTTTTTTTTTTAAGGTTTTTTAATCCAACAGAGAGAGAGAGAGAGAGAGAGAGAGAGAGAGAGAGCACGCAGAAGCAAGGGGAGTGGAAGAAGGAGAAGCAAGTTCCCCACGGAGCAGGGAGCTGGACCCAGGGCTGGTTCCCAGGACCCTGGGATCATGATCTGAGCCGAAGACAGATGCTTAACCAACTGAGCCAACCAGGCACCCCGTGTCTACTTTTTTATATCATTTTGATATCTGGAGAAGGGATGTATGTCACCTAGTCAGTGTTTTGGCTGCTGTTTTACAAAAGGACCATTGGTGCTATACATAGGTACAAACTAATGCAATGCTGGTGAGACCAAGGGTTCAGTAAGTGAGGTTGACCGCGTGTGAAAGAGTAGGGCGGGTGTGTTAGTATGTTAAACCCAGCCTGGCTGCTCTATGTTAATGTGAGCATGCTTTAACAAAAGAAGAAATTGTGTTTGTTGAGATGATCTTTTCCCAGCCTCCTGTCATGCTGAACATCCCTTTCACTTCAGTTCTGGAGAATTACAGAAAAGCTAAGATGTTATGTTACATTCTTCCCCCCATAATAATAATTAGCAGGTATACAGTGCTTCACAGTTTACATGGCCTTTTATAAAAATATTCTTTTGGACAGTTACATACATTTGTTCCCCTAGTCTAAGCAGTGGGGTATTGTGGGTGATCTGGGCCAGCCTTAGAGGAAATATGTGACAAAGCAGAATTGGTTAAATGATGGATTCTGAATCAGAAAGACCCTGATTAGAATCCCAGATTCACTACATGTTTACTGTGTGAGCTTGGACAGGTTATTTACATTTTCTGAACATTTATATACTCATCCATAAATTAGGCATAATGATTTCTACCTACTAGGTTTTTCTGAGAGGTAAGGGAAGTGAATATATAGCATTATTTCTCATAATGTTTGAGTACCCAATAAATTGCAGAATGACTTATTATTATTCTTATGTATTTATTTCCATTGCATCTGAAAGGTTTATCTCTCCTTGCCACCCCAAATATCTCCTACCCCTTGGCACAATCATCACTGAGACATTAAAGATACATTACTTTGGGTTAACTATAATGCTCTTCCAGCAGTGTAAGAGGGTTCCCCTTTCTCCGCAGCCTCTCCAACACTTGTTTCCTGTCTTGTTAGTTTTGGCCATTCTGACTGGTGTAAGGTGGTATCTCAGTGTGGTTTTGATTTGAATTTCCCTGGTAGTTAGTGATGGTGAACATTTTTTCATGTGTCTGTTAGCCATTTGTGTGTCTTCTATGGAGAAGTGCCTCTTCATGTCTCCTGCCCATTTTTTGATGTGATCATCTTCTTTTTGGATGTTGAGTTTGAGTAGTTCTTTATAGATCTTGGATATCAGCCCTTTGTCTGTAGTGTCATTTGCAAATATCTTCTCCCATTCCGTGGGTTGCCTCTTTGTTTTGTTGACTGTTTCCTTTGCTGGGCAGAAGCTTTTTATTTTGATGAAGTCTCAAAAGTTCATTTTCGCTTTTGTTTCCTTTGCCTTTGGAGACTTGTCTTGAAAGAAGTTGCTGTGGCTGATGTCAAAGAGGATGCTGCCTGTGTTCCTCATTAACAATGCAAATTTACTTAGTTTAGCTTAACTTTGATATTTTTTTCCAGAATGAGTAACTAAGAGCAGGTAACAAGTGGAATGGAGACTAGGGCAGTCAGGAAGAATAATTTCAGAGCATTAACTTTTCCCCAGAAATAAGAGACCAAAGAGGCAGAGCTATGGGAGTGAAGGGATTCTGCACAGTCAGGAAGTCAGACAGATGGGAAGCAGCAATGAATAAGAAGAGGGCAGAAACAGGGGCTGGAGGGCCTGAGAGAGTCCTACTCTCCACACCTGCCTGGCTACTACATAGGTAATATACTGTGAACCTATGGGCTTAGACCCTTGCCATGTACATCTAACCTGTTGAAGTATATTGTGAGCTTGGGGCTTGCCCATGGATGCTAGTGGGTATACCACATGGGTTCCTTTCCCCTCATAAATTACATTCAGGCTTGGAGCATGAATGTGATGTAGCAGATTAGTCCATTTGCTTTGGTAGGATAGATTGGAGCAAAATGAGCTTAAACGCAAAAACAGTATTGGAAAGTGATGTCCTAATCCAGGAGTGAAGTAAGGAGGCCAGGTAGAGGAAGATATATTTGCCTTTTTCTTGAGGATTATGTACATCTGGGGTCATGTTTCTGCATGACCACCAAACCTGCATCCTGATATTGATTCATTTTTGTCGCCATCTTAAGAATTTCCACATAATAGTCAGCTTGGTCTAGAAGCTGTTTCATTTTGGTATTTAGGATGGCTGACCATATCTCCTATTTCCCACAGCTAATTCAGTTTTAGACAAACAAATATCTCCCTTCCTGAGCCAGCATATGTCAGTATTGATCAATTGGAAATAAATATGGCAGCCTCTCCGCTGTAGGTAGGTGTAGACCCACCTGTGATTAGGAAAAAAGTGAGTTTGGCATTGAAGGTTAAAGAACTACTGCTTCTGATCCTGATTAACAGTTGAGTTCTCAAAAGAATACATGTTTTGTTAGCGCTGACTATCCGTGAGTGCAGGGCAAGGAGGTCTTCATGGAGAATGGTCCTGATAGTTCCAATGCTCAGAGAGTTATGTTACAACCTTATTTTCTATATTCTTTCTTTCTCTTTATAGCTAATTGTAGCTTATTCCTCATAAGCCACTAAATGTATCTTACATTATTTGAGCTCCAAAATGGCTTTCCTTCTTCAGTTTATTTCTTAGCTATTAAACTCAATTTGAGAGAAGTCATTGCCAGAATTGGAATTGGAGACATATACTTGGAAATGGGAAAGAAGCAGGAAGTACAGTAGTGCCTTCCTCACAGGGACTAGCTCTCCAGCCAGAGGGCCAGTGCCTGCAGTTTTGGGAGGGAGTATCTTGTTGTCTGGGCTCTGGTCACCTCTCAGTCTCCTGCCTGAGCCAGAGCAGTGAGAGGAAGAGTCCACAAGAGAGGGCTTTCAGGGCCTCTTGGGAGCTGCTTCTGTTGGTGACAGGCTATACATTTACCAATTCACTACAACAGTGCCCAGTGGAGAAGATTTAAAACCCTGGTGGAAACTAAAGCATTGTAAGGAAGAGGGAAAAGCTGCTGAATGGTCAAGGGGAGAAATGTTGGTGCTTTCAGGAACAAGAAAATAGTGGAAAGTAGCTAGTAGAGAGGAGTGGAGTTTAATGTTTTGTTTGTTTGTTTGTTTGTCTTTCCTTTCTTCCCTTCCCTTCCCTTCCCTTCCCTTGTCTTTCTTTCTTCCTTTCTTCCCTTCCCTTCCCTTGTCTTTCTTTCTTCCTTTCTTCCCCCCCTTCCCCTTCCCTGATGCTATTACTCAAGAGCCACCTAAGAACATTCTTAACTCCGCTGCTTCTCAGTACTCTCTCAGCCCCAGTGTGTTCACATTTCCAGTGAGAGAGACATAAAATATGTGTTCTGAACTCATAGACATTTGAATATTGAAGATAAAAATTTTGAAGATCAGAGAGGCATTGAATAACGAGTTTGGTTTCACAAACAGTGACAGTAGTGTGAAAATATTATAAATCATGAACCTTGGGTGAATTGTGGGGAATTCCTGTGCAGAAAAGAGCCAGGTGATGTGCCCCAAAACCCTGAGAACTTGACCATGTCTGCTGTTTTCTGTTGCATTGTTCACATGTGGAATGGGCAGGATGTACAGGTGTGGTGAATGATTACTGACCAGATATATCATAGAAGAACTTTTCTCAGCTCCCTTTCAGGGTTCTGTCACTCAGTCCAAGACAACTTATAACAATTCCTAAACATTCATGCCTGCATTATTGCCATGCTTTTACTCACATGATTTTCTCTACCTGTCAGAAACCTCATCTTGCCCCAGTGTCAGCTTCCTTATGAATTATTCTATAATTGGCCCCATCACCAAGAAGCTATTTGTCACTTTACATGCCCGTGGAATTATAAATGCCCTTCTCATAAAGTACTCACTATATTTTTCTTATTTTCTAGTCAACTTGTTAACCCTTGATTTTCTTGAGAGTGAGAAATAATTATCAGCAATAGACCAATTGAAATCTGTACTTATGAGAAATTTACACATTTCCTTAACTCTGGAAATGCAGATTTCTATAATAGATCCAGTTTGCCTCGGTAAATAGACTAGTCATGATCTCAATCTGAAGCATCTGCATTTAGGCCAGTGATGACCTTATACTTTTGTATAAGAACCATAAAATTGCATTGGGTAAATTTAAGAACCCGTTGTGGCTTCCCTAAAGCAAAGTGAGATCCATTTTCATGTGTAATGAGTGAAAACTGCTGGCAACTTTCAAATGACATTTTCTCTACCCTTGTAAAAGTACACATGGATTCTGGACTATAGCTCTTTGGGGTTAGGGACTATGTCTGTGTTAGTGCCATCCAATGGTTGCACAGTACCTGCATATAGTAACGAACAGTGACTTGTCTCAGAAGTGGTGAATGATTAGTCCCTAGAGTCTAAGAGGAGAACTCTGCATGTATTTTAGGATAACCAGCACTTTCAGCTCTGTCTCAGGGTGGGTTTAGAGTTTAGCACCCATTAGAACATTATGGGTACTGTAGAAACAGGTGTACAGGAGTAATTGTGCAACCTTGTCTAAGGAGGCTGAAGTTTTTCTGGCCTGTCATTCTGGGGGAGTATTTCAGAACCACTGGGTTCATTTTTAAGGAAAGCCTTAGCAGTGAGTAGTGGTTGGCCAGTTCACGTGCCATTCATCTTGTTCAGTCTTAGAATCACCTGCACCTATATTATTAGTTATCTGAATGGCAGACAGCATAGGTATGAGAGACTCACTTATTAGCTTAATTGGCTCTGGTGAGCTATCAGATTAGAAAGGGGATTTCATGTTGAGAGCCAGAAGATATTGCCCGTATACAAAACCACTTTATAGTATCTGGTCCTTCACAAGTCCCAGTGTTCTCTAACATGATTTTTGAAAGGGACAGTCAGTGACAGAGAGACCACCAGGACAAAAGCCCAGGCTCAGATTTTCCCTCTGTGTTTATGAGCAATAACTGTAGGAAAATGGAATGTTGACAGCTAGTTGGTTACAGCTCTGGAGCCAGACCTGGGTTTGAATCTTGCCTTGACCATCACTTATCTTAAAATAGGAATGTCTTTATAATATGAGAATGATAGTAATAGTATATTCTTCAGTATGTTGTCATAACTTTTAAATGAAATAAATCATACAAAATGTTTAGCTTTGTGCTTATAAGATGTGTAGTAAGTGTTAGCTGCTGAAGTTGCACATCTACTAGCACTCTGTTATGATTCCATAATCATGGAAAATAACCCATATAGTACATTTAGGTGCTCAACATTTTTTTTTAACTTTATGGAAACTTTTATACATGAAGCGTCTTCCTTCCTTCCTTCCTTCCTTCCTTCCTTCCTTCCTTCCTTCCTTCCTTCCTCCCTTCCTCCCTTTCCTCCTTCATCCTTTCCTTCCTTCCTTTCTTTCTTCCTTCCTTCCCTCCTTTATTCCTTCATTCATTATTTACATATTGAATATCTGGCCAAGATCTATACCAGGTGCTAGGGATGCAATGATAAAACTTAATATCTGTTCCTGAGGAGGACATGGAAGACTAGAGAAGACAGGCACACCAGTTGGTTATAATGCATTGTGATCATTACAGTAGTGTGTGCACAGTGTATAATGTAGCATGAAAGAAGCAAAGAGTAACTCTAATAGGGAGAGAATGGTCATAAGTCGGGATGAATGATTATTTACCAGGGTGAATGGCTGATGGGGGAAGACCATTTGAACAGAGGGGGATAACCCAGGCATAATGGTGTTAGGGGTATGCTCTGTAAACGTAACACAGTGAATTCAGAGGCTATTAAAACAGCAGCCTGGGACCCTGGCACAGAGAACTGGGTGTCAAATTTGGAATTTAGGGAAAGACATCGATTGCTACATGTCAGAATAGTCCCTCTGGTGGAAGTGGGAAGAAGGGACTATTGAATTCCACATATTTCTTATTAACAGATGTCTTCTCATTCAGATGACCATGATTGTGTCACTCACCCACTGCCAAGCCAATCACTTGCAAGGGGAATGGAAAGACTGTTACTGGCTTAGAATAATCAGAATTTACGGGGGTCTCCCCTGAAGCACATGGTCACTCACCACTTGAAATAAGATAGAATTTTCTCAGCAAGAAAGGAGGCCAGAAACAGTTACTGAATAGATAGTGTTGTTGGCCCCAGAAGTCAGATAGACCTTAGCGACCAAGTACCTGTTTGGGCTGAGGAGTGAGATGACTCCCAGTCTCTGGTTTAGACATCTCAAATAAGTCTAATAATTAGCTCTGTAGACATTGTTCAGTAGGCTTAGATTCAGAAAAGGGACTGTATTAGAGTGCATTCATCCAGTTCTAAGGGGCAAAGAAAGGCCTTGAAATGTGAGTTTATCTTAACGCTATATGGAGTCAGGTCTGTTTTGAATGAAAGCTGAATATTCACTAAATTGTTGCCCCAAATTGAGCACATTTGGGAACAATATGTGCATATCCAGTGGTTTGTTCTCATTTGTCAATAAGGTAAACATAACCATGAATGCCAGCATTAATACAAAATAAAATATTCTGCTTAGAAAGAAATTCTTTTTAAGGCAGAACAAATTTGAATTTTCTTCTATATAAGTTTCCTCAATAAATATTCCACGTGTTGTTTCCTCCTCATAAACTCACTAAAAAGTCGAAAGCTTGAGAGTTTATTTACCATGACCATGGATCCAGAGTTGTATTTTCAAAGCAGTCAATCTTTGCATTCTCCTCAGAGCCACTGAAAAAATGAGCTGCAATGAGGGTGTATTAGGTCTCTCCCTATAGTAAGAGGCCCATCTATTTCTAGAAATACGTTGCTATGTTACAAATGCACTACCTTTCTCATACTATAGGCAGGAAGACAGTGGTTTGAAATTAGCCTACACAAAGGCAGTAATGGGAAATAATGAATCTGAGCATTTTGAAAGCATCAGTCCCTGTTCACAGTTTCCTTCTCTTCCTTTTCAAATAAATATAATTTTTCTCCCTTCATACTTTTCTCCTTTTTTTTTTTCAGAGAAAACAAACTTGGTGTTCCTAAATAATTTGACACAAAGAGAACCTAGACGATAGATTAAATTTCAGTTCAGAACCATAAAAATAAATAAAAATAAAGATTACCTCCAGCAACATGTTAATTTCATTGTGTGGTGCAAGTCGTACAAGGGACATTCTGAATATTGATTCATGTGGGAGACAAATTCCAATTAGTGTAAACAGCATAGAGACATTTGACACTAATTTACAGCAAGGGTGTTAAACCTGTAGAGGAAACACTGAGCTCTGTAGACTAAGATTTCACAGTGACGGCCTTGAGCACAAGGGATATGTTTCTGAAGTAGAAAAAGAGACTGGACTCTGCTACATGCCTGACATAGAAAAAAGTTATAATTTAATAACTTTTCAAATTACATAGCATTGTGATCTGCTTTGTAGAGTATCAGGTAATCTTCCCAAAGATACACAGTGTGGCATTTCTCTTTATAGGCGTAAAAGTACTTCCATCCCTCAGCAGACATTTTCTAGCTACCTGCTATGCAATTTTTATCCCAATAGCATATGACCCCATATTTGTGACTGCAGCTTCTGTTTGGTCTTCCTGGTCACCTTCTGTCAGTCACCCTGGATCCATTCTGTACATTGTTATTATAGGACAGTACTGATCATATCCCTTAGATGTTTTGTCCTTTAGTGACACCTGTCACCTGCCTGATAAAATTGATACTCCTCCGCCTGACATTCACAGTCCTCTGATGTTGAGCCCTAGTCTAACTCTCTGCCCTATATCCTGTGTTGTTCTACTTTTATCATTTGCATCAATGCCATCACTTGAAGAAGGCTTGATTAACTGACCCAAATGTCTACTTCTTTGAGGATAACCTATAAATAGGAGACCATGTTTCTTCTTGGGTCACATGTATAGTCTTCCAGCCTCAGTGTATGTTCTTCCTTCTACAAGGAAGAAATTCCCATCTCACTCTGCCTCAAATCTAAGTTTATTTAGGGAATCTCAGCTCTCAGATATAGCATTTCCTATGTCTTACTTCCCTAACAATAGTTTATAGAGTGTCCTTATTCATGAGTTTCTTACTCATGTCCGTTTTTATGTAACATATATGGTTGGTACTTTGAGTTGAGAACATTGAGAACCCATTGTGTCTTGAAGGTAAAAATGGTTCCATGTCACTGATCACTTTTAGAGGAGAAATAAGATGCAGAGGCTCTTGTAGACCTGAATTAAACCTGGCTCTACTGCTTACTACTTATAAGATTTTAGGCAAAGTTTTTTGTTTTAATATTTACTTATTTATTTGAGAGAGAGTGTGTGTGCTCACAAGCTGGGGGAGAGGCAGAAGGAGAGACAGAGAGAATCTCAGGCAGACTCCCTGCTGAGTGTGGAGCCTCATGCAGGACTCGATCCCCTGACCCTGAGATAATGACTAGAGCTGAAATCAAGAGTCAGTCACTCCTGGACTGGAAGAGATTATGCTGAGTGAAATAAGCCAAGAAGAGAAAGTCAAGTATCGCATGGTCTCACTTACTTGCGGTGCATGAGGGGCAAACTGGAGGACAGTGGCAGAAGGAAAGCAAATGGGAACTAGGGTAATCTAGGGAGGGAAACAAAACAACAGAGATTTTGAACACAGAAACAAACTGAGGGACTT
>PITA01017301.1:0-44766 GCA_004023965.1 Spilogale gracilis | reverse complement strand
GTCACCCAGACGCCCCAGGACTTTTTCACTCTTAGAAATTATTGAGGACTCCAAATAATTTCTGTATATAGGCATGATATCTATTGGTATTAACTGTATCAAAGGTTACCATTGAGGAAATATAAAAATATTTATTAATTTTTTTAAAGAAATGAAAGTAATAGGCGGCGCCTGGGTGGCTCAGTTGGTTGGGCCACTGCCTTCGGCTCAGGTCATGATCCCGGAGACCCGGGATCGAGCCCCACATCGGGCTTCCTGCTCGGCGGGAAGCCTGCTTCTCCCTCTCTCAGTCCCCCTGCTCGTGTTCCCTCTCTGGCTGTGTTTCTCTCTGTCAAATAAATAAAATCTTTAAAAAAAAAAAAAAAGAAATGAAAGTAATAAACCATTACATGCTAACATAACCTATTTTTTGACTATATTTTTTAAAACTAAAATTAATGAGAAGAGTGGCATCATTTTACATTTTTGCAGACATCTTTCATGTCTGGCTTCACAGACTTGATATTCAATAGAATACCTGCTTTTGCAGTGGATCAATATGTTGTTCTTATTTGGCATGTGTGAAGAACATATGGCCTCACATGAACATGCATTAGAGATGTCGGTGAGGGGCGTGTTAGTGAGTTGGCTCTGTGGGTTGAATAACCAACTCTTGATTTCAGCCCAGGTCATGATCTTGGGGTCTTGGGATTGAGCCCTGCAGCGGGTTCATCCCAGAGTCTTCTTGGGACTCTCTCCCTCTCCCTCTGCTTCCCCTGCTCTCTTTCTCTCTCTTAAATGGATAAATAAATCTTAAAAAAAAAAAAAAGATTGTGGATGGGGCGGAGGAAGGGCTGTTTTACAAGTCTTTTAAGAGAGTTGCCCATATTCTTTGATGTATTAAAACTTGATAAAGAGGGAGTTCTTAAAGCCTCGTTGCAATGCGGAATCTGAAACCATGCAAATGAACTTTTTGTACTCGTTACATTAAAATCCCTTTACCTGTCTTACACTTTGAATGGTTCTTTTACCCATGCCATGATTTTGTGAAATTATGCGTTGATCATTTGGAAAATATTAGATCACCGATATAAATTTTGTTGACACATTTCACTATACAACCAATTTAAACATCACCTTTGTAATATCACCACTGATCTCATTAGAAAATTGTTTGTTTATTTCTTTGTTTACTCAGAAAAGTCTTTAAATCTTGGGAAGTTGTCAAGCTCCCAAGGGATCCCAGGGTTTTGTGGACCTCACTTTGAGAACTATTTTAAGATCTGGTTATTAACTATTGATGAGGTGGTAAGCTTCTGTTCGAATTACCTTTTTTAACCAAGGTTGAGTTTAAGCATATGAGGTTTGTAATTCTGTTTCCACAATTTAAGTCCTCTTGCTACTCTTGTCTTTATGCCTATAGGAGCCATTACCCATAGCTTTAGGGTGTGATACTGTGCCTGGTGTATAGCCAGGGCTCCAAATGGACACGCTGAGTGGACAGCTAGGAGGGAAGCAGGGAGGAATGAAGAAAGGAGGAAAGGGGAGGGTGAGGGAGGGAGAAGGGAACCCACATCTGATACTTCACTGGGAGGGACGGCATAGACTTCAAGTAAAGCCTGACCCCTAGTGGAGACGGACAGCATTGCAAACAGAAAGCAATTTTATTATTTCTCACCTTGACCCCCCTCCTCAAGTCCTTTCTGTTAGCTTGTTTTCCTCTGTCCCTGTGAAAAATTCGGAGCACATCCCATAGCATCCCTACTCTTCATGGAATCAACATTTTACGAGTAAAGGATTTGATTCCTGGCTTTTTTAAAGTCCATAAAATTGATTTTTAAGAGATTTTACTTATTTATTTCTCAGAGAGAGAGAGAGCAGATGCAGGGGGAGAGGCAGGCAAAGGGAGAAGCAGCCTCCCGGCTGAGCAAGAAGCCGATGAGGAACTCAGTTGCAGGACCCTGGGATCATGGTGCTTGGCCAGCTGAGCCATCCAGGCATCCCTGCACAATTGCTTTCTTATCAGTCTCCAGAGTTGATTGAGCCCAGAGAAGTGATTCTGATGCAAACTCACAATCCCTGACAAATGTGAAGGTATTTTGTTAGCTATAAAGCTGTTACAAAGTGTTAGTTTCTTTTTTTAAATTGAGATGTAATTGACATATAACTGTGAAGTTTAAGGCATAATTTCCATATTACAATATGATTACTGCCATAGGCTTAGCTGACACCTCTATCATGACACATAATTGCCGTCTCTTCTGCATGGTGGGAACAATTACGATCTTGTCTCTTAGCAACTTCGGAAGTTTGTAATATAGTATTGTTTGTAATCACTGCGCTGTCCACGAGATCCCCAGGACTTCCTTATGGGCTACTTGCAAGTATGTACACTTGAACATCTCCCTAGTTCCCTCCCTGGTTAGTTTCTTTTACCAAGAAACTGATGTATCTCTCCCAGAGCTAATTTACGCGTTTGTAATTTATGATTCAGCTCATCCTATTCCGGTTCCAAAAACCTGACAAAACAAATTATTAATCAGAAGCGAGCGTCTCGGTGGGCATGGATTCAGAGTGAAAAACGTATCGAGTGGGCTCAGCAGATATTTACCACAAGCTGTGAAGAGTCTAATGAGCCTTAGTTCATTACTCTGTATTGTGAGCTCTTTCTTGTACCAGGAATCACGGAGCTCTTCTTCAGAGTAACTCTCATTCATGTCCTTCCTCCACTTTTTGTTGGTCGTTTCTTTTTCTTACTGTGTTGGAAAAGCCTCTGATGTTTGTAATATAGTTCCAATTTGTCTTTTATTTTATTACTTTATTCATAGTATTTTCTTTTTGGCCTGGTGAAGTCTAAGATTTTCATCTAATGTATATGCTGAAATACTTTTTGAAGATTTTATTTATTTATTTGCAAGAGAGAGAATGACAGAGAGAGCATGAGAGGAGGGATCAGAGGGAGAAGCAGACTCCCCCCTGAGCAGGGAGCCCAATGTGGGACTCGGTCCTGGGACTCCAGGATCATGACCTGAGCTGAAGGCAGTTGCTTAATCCACTGAGCCACCCAGGTGCCCCTGAAATATGTATTTTTTTGAGTGAAACTAGAAATCATGGCATTTTTACATAATATGGTGCAATATTTTGATACTTATTTCTGTCCTATTAGCAAGGAATCACTTTGCCAGCAGAAAAATGTTTGATGCATATCAGAAAAGTTATGTAATTAAGAGATTTAGCAAATATTATAATCAGTTTCTAATTTTAATCACTTACTGGTGATGATCATTTATAGATAAGATTAGCATGTGTCACAAAGTGAAAGAAAATGTATGGAACAAAAAATATAGCCTTGAGAAAACTCTACTCATAAACATACTTCAATTCTGTGGACTGATAAAGTGAGAATCGCCGTTGTATGATTTTAGTTGGTCCATCTCATGGGAAAATGAGTGTTTCTTGTGAACATAGTGTACAAACCCCTAGGTCATAAGACTGAATTTTTGCTCTCTGTGGGGCCTTTAATAGGTTCTCAAGAAACACAAGGACAAGGGGCACCTGGGTGGCTCCGGCGTTTAAGTGTCTGCCTTCTGCTCAGGTCATGATGTCGGAGTCCCGGGATCGAGCCCCACATCAGGCTCCCTGCTTGGTGGAGAATCTGCTTTTTCCTTCTCCCTTCGCCTCTGACCCTGCTCATGCTCTCTCTCTCTCAAAAAA
The DNA here is from genome assembly GCA_004023965.1 of Spilogale gracilis. Lineage (NCBI taxonomy): Eukaryota > Metazoa > Chordata > Mammalia > Carnivora > Mephitidae > Spilogale > Spilogale gracilis. The sequence continues at coordinate 41,073 of PITA01017301.1, read as the reverse complement.
AAGGAATAAAATCTTTAAAAAAAAAGAAAAAAAGAAATGAGGACCCCATATTTTTAGTTAAAAAATATATTTGTCACAAATTTTAAAATAATAAACATAAAGCTGAATCTTTAAAAATTAATGATAATTGGAGCACCTGGATGGCTCAGTTGGTTAAGTGTCTGATTCTTGATTTCAGCTCAGGTCTTAAGGATCTTGGGGTCTTATAAGTTCAGGCCCTTCACTGGAGGCTGAAGCATGGAGCCTCCTTAAAAAAATTAATGATAATGGTTTCATAACGATGGGAAGGATTACACTGATATCTGTCACAAGGTATCTATATATACCTTGAAAATCTTAAGTACTAGGTTAAGTTCAACACCTTTATTGGTTTATTTCCTTAGACTTGACTTCTGTGGCTATAGAGATTCACAGTGATGACAGCAGGTGCTGGACGCCCGTCAGGTGGTGTTGGATCACACAGAAATGATGGACAGAGCTCACTGGTGACCCTGTTCAGAGAGCCTTCCAACCACCTGCCATGCATGTTGCCATGGAAAAGGATTCCTGCTCCGGTTTGGCTTCATTCAGTCCTGGGAAGGCATTCTTCATGTTCTACAAGCATCTGCATATGGTATGAAAATATGCCCAACAACATGCAGCTTTCTAAAAGATGTAACTATTACGGAGCGCCTGGGTGGCCCAGTCAGTTAAGCACCTGCCTTTGGCTCAGGTCATGATCCCTGAGTCCTGGGGTCCAGCCGCGCTACGGGCCCCTCACTCAATGGCAAGTCTGCTTCCCCATCTCCCTCTGTACCTCCTCCTGCTTGTGCTCTCTCTCTCTCTCTCTCAAATCAATAAATAAGCCCTTATAAAAATAGATATGTAGCTACCGAGAGGGCAGTAGGGTGGGCATTCGGTGACCACTGCCCGGACCGGACTGCACTTACTGGCGCACGACGCTCTGCTTCCTCAGCAAGCTTCTCTGACAAACCCGATGTGGCTGAGATTGAGAAGCCTGCCGATGCCAATGGAAGGAGACAGAAACACAGAGAAGAAGCCACTACCCTCCAAAGAAACCACTGCACAGAAGCGAGCAGGGGGGTCAAAGAGGGCCTCCAATCAATACGCACCGCATGCACCTTTCAGAGGTATTGCCTTCGTGTTTTCCTGCTTTTTGTTGTTTTTGACTTTGTAACACACAGACAGATTGGATCAAGTTTAAATGACTGTATGACCCATTTTCATATCCAAGAGGGGAGAATTATGGACCACCGACCTTGCCTATCTCTCCCATCTGCGGCTGGCGGGCACGGAAGGGCAGGAACCCTCATGTTGGGGAAGGAAGAAGCTGGTGGGAGGACAGTGAAATCTAAAGTAAAAATCAAGCTGGTCCAAGGGCCCTGCAGGCTCTAAGCTGCAGTTTCCCCTGTGCCTGGTTGGTTGTTGCTGTTTCAGTGATCTTCATTATCAGAACACATGACTTGGACTCTGCCAATACAAAGTTTCAAAACCTGAAAGAAAAAAAATGATGTAATAGGATGCCTGCGAAACTTGTGGTTTAATATTACATTCCAAGTCTCTGAAATCTATGTAAAGAAAATGGCTTGATCCCATTTTCTTTTGAAATGAACCCAATATCTAAGAGCACTTGACAGGCGTCTGGAGACCACTTGCACACGTGGGTGGGATTTGTGGCCCCACGTTAGTGCCGTGGGAGCCATCTCTCCATGGGCACTAAGTGGGAAGACCTTGACTGCCACGATGGTCAGCCTGGCTTAACTACTCGTTCCCGCCCGCCAACCCATCACCCAGCGATTTCAATGTTTCTGGTAACTTCAGTGCATCTTCGGTGCATCTTCTCTCTTTTAAACAGAGTTGGCCGTCCTGATTCGGAAGTATATGTCATTAGCCGGTGCCTGGGTGGCTCAGTGGGTTAAAGCCTCTGCCTTCAGCTCAGGTCATGATCCCAGGGTCTTGAGATCGAGGCCCGCATCGGGCTCTCTGCTCAGTGGGGAGTCTGCTTCCTCCTCTCTCTCTGCCTACTTGTGATCTCTGCCAAATAAATAAAATCTTCAAGAAAAAAAAAAAAGAAGTATATATTATTAGGGACTCCTGGGGGATCTCAGCCAGTTAAGTGTCTGACTCTTGATTTGGGCTCAGGTCTTTTTTTTTTTTTTTTAAGATTTTATTTCTTTGACAGAGAGATAAAGAGTGCAAGTAGGCACAGCGACAGACAGAGGGAGAGGGAGGCAGAGGGAGAAGGAGGCAGAGGGAGAGGGAGAAGCAGGCTCTCCACTGAGCGGGGAGCCTGATGTGGGACTTGATCCCAGAATCCTGGGATCATGACCTGAGCTGAAGGCTAATGCTTAACAACTGAGCCACCCACGCGCCCCCAGGGGTCAGTCTTGATCTCACTGTCATGAGGTTAAGCCCCAGGTTAGAACCTACTTAAAAAAAAAATTTGTACTATTACTGATGGAAGAAATTAGATGAAAGTGATAGGTGCTCCCAAGGTCACAGAACAAGTGTGATTTCCATCTGAATTGAACTTTGGTCTCTGTCCTTGAGTGTGGCGTGATGTGCAGCAGAGGCACTGAAGAGGTTTTCACTTCTTTAATTTGCAGGAAACTCAGCGTATTTTATATGTTCTTTCCTGGTTGTGTCTGTCAGTTTCTGGCTTTTATCACACGACATTCAGACCAGGTATCTGAATCACACTTACCAAGCTTGAACCTTATATAAAACTGCAAAAAGCCATGACACGGGCACCAGCCACTAGCGGGGCCTGTAAGTTGGAAGGAAGCGAAAAGTGCCCGTGAATTAATCAAAGTGATGGGAACATGAGTCACCTGAAAGCACTGCCCGGCCTCACATGAACCCGAACAGGATTGACTCACTAACCTACATTCTCCTCGGCTTGCTCCGTTAGCTCGCTTTGGTTCCGTGTTAAGGAATGCCGCTCCTGGATATAAAGCACTTCCTTTAAAATTTGTGCTTCTTTAGTTGTGTGTGGGAGGTACACTGTCATAAGCACATGAAGAACGAGGGGGTAGATGTTGAGAGAGAAGTAGAAAGGGCAAAAAAAAATCCTGTCTCATAAACCTGGCTCTGATTATGGATTTCAGGAGAGCAGTTACAATTGTCTGGCAATCTTAGTAAGAAAGGAAACCCAAGAACTATGGTGCAAATCCTGAGCATTCATTGACACCCAAACCAGGTGACTGAATTTCCTCTTACTGTGCCTGGCTCCATGCAAACACCTCCTTTTTCTCCTGGGTGGTGGGGCGGGCTGGGCAGATTCCAAATGAAACCACCAGCCTCTTTCAACTAGAGATCAGGAAGCACACTGGGCAAATTTGTGAAAAGTTCAGCTAGTCTTTCTCATCTTTATTTTCTATTTATTTATTTATTTATCTATGAATATTTTTTATTTATTAGAGAGAGAGAGTATGAGCAGGGGAGAGGCAGAAGGAGAGGGAGAGGCAGACTCCCCGCTGAGCAGGGAGCCTGATGTGGGGCAGGATCCCAGGATCCTGAGATCCTCACCTGAGCAGATAACCAACATAGCCACCCAGCCATCCCTCTTGTCTTTACTAAAAAAAAAAAAAAAAAAAAAAAAAAAAAAAAAATTACACATAATTAGAAGACACACAACATAAAATTGACCATTTTAACCATTTCCAAGTGTATGGTGTGTGACCAATCTCTAGAAGTTTCCCTCTTTCGAAGCTGAAACTCTGTACTCTTTCAACAACAACATCCGCCCCCCACCTCCCCGGTAGGCACCATTCTCCTTTCTGTCTCTGAATTTGATGCCTTTAGATCCCTCATGTAAGTGGAACCAGACAGTATCTGTCTTTTTGTGACTGGCCTATTTATTTCACTTCGCATAATGTCCTCAGGGTTCATCCACGTGGTAGCATGTGACAGCCTTTTCAAGGCTGAATACTATTCCATTGCATGGGGGTATCATATTTGTTTGTCCATTCATCTGCTGACTTGCTTCCGGCTCCTGGCTCTCGTGAATAATGCTACCATAAATGTGCGTGTACAAATCTCTTGGAAACCCACCTTTCATTTCTTTTGATATATACTCAGAAGTGGCCTCACTGGATAGTATGATAGTTCTACTTTTAATTTTTTGAGGAACCTCTGTACTGTTTTCCAAAATGGCTGCACCAGTTTGCATTCCCACCAGCAGTGCCTGAGGGTTCCCTTTTCTCCACATCCTCACCAACACTTATATCCTTCCTTTCATCCTGCAGCCCTCCCTTCTTTCCTTCCTTCCTTCCTTCCTTTATTGATAGAAGCCATCATAATTGGTATGAGGCAATGTCTCCTTGTGGTTCTTAATCGCATCTCTCAAATGATTTGTGACGTCGGGCTTCCTTTTATATGCTTGTTGGTGGTTGTATATCATCTTTGGAGTAATGGCTGTTCAACCTTCATTTTTTGTATCCTTTCTCCATCTGGGTGGACTGCCTCCCTCCTCCTCTTCCATCTCCTTTCTTATTTATTTATACCCTACTAATAGGGTCCGTGGTCAAAGGAACAAGGCTGATACAAAAGTGAAGGTCAAGCAAAGCTTTATTCCGCACCCAGCATCAGAATTTCACGACCCAGCACCAGGGCCGCCTCTAAAGAGAGAGAACAACCAGCACCTTGTCTTACAGGCTCCCTTTTATAGGGGAAAACTGCACCCCAAGCTGACCTGAGTCACATAGCTTTCCTGAGTTAGCGTTCCCACCTGGTCCTAAGTAGTGGAACCGGTCGCCTGTCTCCATTGCTCAGGGTCCTGGAGGCTAAGGGGGTTAACTGATTGGGTGCCTCCCCCAATCTGGCTCGCCTTCGTTTGCCCATATTTCCTGGAGCTGTTTTTCTGAATAAACAGCAACCTGGCTTGGACTTCTAAATAGGTCCTTACACCTACCTATCTCCTAAAAAAGGAGTGGTGGCAGACTCCAAAGATATGTTTAAGAAGACAAAACAAAATCACTGAGGAAATGGAGTAAAGGGAAGCACCAGGAGGAAAAAGAAGATAAAGCCAGCAGGAGGTAGAGCGCACAGGTGCATTTCTAAGTCCTCTCTAGTTGTGGCTGCAAGTTCCTTAGCAGCTGGGACAAAGTGGGGGAAACGAGTCATTTACCATAAGGTAAACCCAAACCAGCTTCTCAAAAGAGCCCGGTCTTTCCCGTCGCTGCTCCCGCATTGATTCAAATGCTCATCACTTCTGAAACACCCTTGAGAGACTGACCAGCAGGGACACAGTGCTTATGCGGCTGGGCGTCCTGTGGCCCGATCAAGCTGACACGTGAGATTGACCATCACACCTCCCTGGGCTGACTCCTTCCCCAGTCCAATCCCCACTGGTCCTGCGACCCCCAGGCTCTGACCCAACAACCTAACTGGCTTCTTGTTACCCAGAGCAGAGTTTTCAAGTCTTTCCATGTCAAGGCACATAAAGAAAATGAAATATTTTTATTGCACCCAAGTGTTAACTAGAGGGATTTGAGGGTGTACGCAAGGGGCTTGGTGAAAAAAATTACTTTTTCATTATATAATTGTAACAAGAAAATGAAATCCCAGACATTTGGGAAGATATGAAATAGTTCATTTGGGCAAAACTTCCAAATAATGCCTCTTCCTTTTATTTTTTGAGGCATAACTTATATACAGTATAGTGTATGGATAGATCTGAAGAATTTTTACACAAATGTACATCCATATATAATCACTTCCCAGATAGAGATATGAAACATTCCACTATCCCAAAAGACTCCCTTCTGTTCCGCCTCTAACCTCACAAGTGTTAAGTGCTATTTTGACCTGTATCATCATACATCATTTTTGTCTATTTTGAACTTCATGTACCTAGAATCACAATGCACACTGTGTAACTGATTTCTCTCATTCAGCATCACATCAGTGTGATTGATGAATGAACGATATTGTCTTTTCCTTGTTATGTAATATTCTATTAATTAACATAAGTCAAGTCATTTATCCATTCTGCTGCTGAGAACCATATAGGTTTTTTTTAGTTTGGGGGCTTTTCTAATTAAAGCAGCTGTGAATATTCTTGAATATGTCTTTGGGAGCACATAAGGTCTCATTTCTTTGGAATATATCCAGGAGGGAACTGGATTATTTAAACTTTCTATTATTGTCTTTCTTTTGTTTGCTTGCTTGCTTGCTTGTTCTATTAGTTACTAAGAGAAATTGTTAAAAGCTCCAACTTTGATTGTGGATTTGTTTATCTCTCCTGGTAGTCTCAGGTTTTGTTTTATTTAGTTTGAAGCTATGAAGTACATATACATTTAAGATTAAAAAAATATTCCTGGGGCACCTGGGTGGCTCAGCGGTTAAGCCTCTGCCTTCAGCTCAGGTCATGATTCTAGGGTCCTGGGATGGAGCCCCACATCGGGCTTCCTGCTCAGTGGGAAGCCTGCTTCTCCCTCTCTCACTCCCGCTGCTTGTGTTCCCTTTCTAGCTATGTTTCCTGCTGTCAAATAAACAAATAAAATCTTTAAAAAAATATTAACTAGATAACTTACTTATGTCAAATTTCTGTATAGTTGGGATTACATTTGTCTGCCTGTACCAGAAAAGGCAAAAATAACAGTGGATTAAATAAACTGTCATTTTATTTCTCCCTCATATAAAAGAAATCTGGAAGTAGGCAGTTTAGGACAGGATGACAGTTTCACACGATTGTCAGGGACTCAGACTCATGTGTCTATTAGCAGAGGCTTCCAGATGTAAGATGGTCTCATAGTCCAATGTGGCTGCTTGGATGGAGCCATCGTGTCTGCATTCCAGGCAGCAGGGAAGAAGAGAGGAGAGTGTAAGCTCACTTCTGCTTACATTCCATTGGTCAAAATTTAAGTGCCTAGCCACACCCAACCTCAAAAGATCCTGGGAACAGTCATCATTGTTTGTGGGTTATATGTAACAATTTCTGCTACCATGTTTATTTAATATTTCTTTCAAGACTGCTTCCTTTCTTGTTGGGTTCTTTTGGCCCTCAGGATTTCCATCCTGGGCCACTTGTCTTGCTGTATGAAAGGGATCACCTTACTCCTCATGGGTGGGAGAGGTCTGCAATTTGTATAATGAGGCTGACCTGGGATCGCCCTGTAGGTTTCTCAACTTGTGTCTCCTTCACCTGCCAGTGAGGACAGGTGCCACCCCCCCACACACAAAGTTTGCAACCATAACATGTGAGGCAGGCCACCTGCCACCCCCCCACACACAAAGTTTGCAACCATAACATGTGAGGACTTGGGATGTTGCCAGTCCCTCTGAGAGCCTCCAAATGAGAAAAGTAGATCTTTTCAGGGTTTTATTGTGGTTCTAGATTAAGAAACCTGAGACATAAACACAAGGTAAATTGAAATGCATTATTCTTATTCCCAAGTCACCCCTATCCTTCAGTGGCTTGCTATGAAGTCTTGACTCACTTAATTCAATAACAGAAGTCTTGATATAATGATAACAGCTAACTCTACATGCTGGGTGTCTTAACTTGTACTATTATTGCCCCATTTCACACACCAGAGAACAGATGCACAGAGAAGTTAAGTAACTTCCTGAGTTCACACAGCCAATAAGTGGCAGACTCCTGAGCTCCTGTCCTGAGAGAATCACTGGTCTTCCTTCACACTGCCTCTTGAGGGAAATTGGAAGCGTTCTGGTGCAATTTTGAAAGCAAAGTGAAATTTGCTTGAAATTTCCCAAGATACTGGTTTCAAGTTTCTAGATTCCTTCCTAGAGTTCACCCTTTCATCCCTATCAGAGAGTTTAGAGTTAGGAAGAAAGTGAAGCGGGTACTTCACTTATCATCTCTGGTCTCATCTTCCCTTTCAACAGCTCAGCCCGCCCCCTCTTCGTCCCCAGAGGACCTTGCTGTGGGCTCTCTGAGGCTCTCCTCACCACTGAGGTGTTAGCTGACAGTCACTGAAGCAAACCTGCCCAATGAATGGCCATCTCTGAGGTGGACACGCCCACTGGCTGGTGGTATCTGAGGTGGGCACGCCCACTGGCGGGCAGTCTCTGACGTGGACACGCCCACTGGCTGGCGGTATCTGAGGTGGGCACGCCCACTGGCTGACGGTATCTGAGGTGGGCACGCCCACTGGCTGGCGTTATCTGAAGTGGGCACGCCCACTGACGGGCAGTCTCTGACGTGGACACGCCCACTGGCTGGTGGTATCTGAGGTGGGCACGCCCACTGACGGGCAGTCTCTGACGTGGGCACGCCCACTGGCTGGCGGTATCTGAGGTGGGCACGCCTAAGGAGCGGGGATCTGGCCTTAGAATTGTAATCCTGTATGAAGGCTGTGCCAGTAGGAGTTGTTTCTTCAGAAGGTCCCTTCTAAAATCATTCTGAAAGAGGACTTCAACTATTTTCATTTTGACCTCAGTCTGTACTTTCTAATTACGTTCTGTTCAGGCAAATGACCCTGCGGACAAAGCATCCCCTGATGGGAACTGAATTACCCCCTCAAGTAACACGGACTGCCTGGATGCCAGCAAGATCTCGCCTGACTGACCCAAGGCAATGATCCACCTGACCTTCACTGTCCACCTGCACGTACCCACCGACCTGTGTCCCACATTCTGCTTCCAGAAACCTACAGGTATTGTCAGCACCTTGGACATAGTCTTTGAGACACTCGTCTGCCGCCTTCCCGGTGTTGGTCTCCCTCAGACAAACTCCTTTCTTGTTTTGTCACCACTAGTCTTTGGGCCTTTGGGTTTTGTCAGCAATGAGTGACCAAACCTGGTCTTCTGGGGACCCCTGGGCCAGGTGCTCTCGCTTCCCTGTGCCCCAGTTACTGTAGTATTAATAATGAATAAACAAAGAGAAAGTCAAGTTCTGGGCCAGCTAAGTAAGCGTTGAATTCTTGTACTTTAAGCTAATTGGCAAGATATTGAAAAAGACTTGAAAATTGTCATCCTGGCACCTTTCCCTCCCTTTCCCTCTGACAGAGGGGAAGTAGAACACAAAGTTGGGCCATGCTCCAGGAATCCCACGGTCTCCCCGGAATGCCTGTCTGGCCGGAGATGACAGGGACAAATGGCCCAAGCCTTGAGCCTCCCACCCGTGGAAGCTGAGCCACGGCTTCAGGAAGTGAGGGCAGCAGCTTTCAGAGCAGCGCTGTCATGAGTGTGGCCCCTGGACCAGAGCAGCAGCCTCCCTTAGAATTTGCCAGGCTTGTGAATTCTCAGACCCCACACCAGAGGGATCAGCAAATCCAAAGGTGAGGCCATCTGTGTTTTAACAAGCCCCCCACCCCCCACCCCAGAGGACTCTGATCCTTGGCAAGTTTGGGAATCCCTCTACCTTGGGGCATCTGCTTTCTCTTAAGGAAATCCATCACTGGAGATCCCTTGAAAGGAGGAGCCCTCTGTGGGATGCAAGGAGCTGTTCGCTCTTGAAGGTTAAGAAGGAATTCTCTACCCTCAAGGTCTTCCAGCTGGACTAAGAATTAAACTGACATGAGACAGATTAACAGGAGAAAAATTTTACTACACGCTCATGGGGACCCAATAATGCAACTGAGACCTAAAGAAATGACCAAGTGAGGCAGCTTCCCGTCAGTTCCCATCAGGGGATGCTTTGTCCACAGAGTCATTTGCCTGAGTTAAGAGATTAGCTGGACAGAAGGTAATTAGAAAGTACAGACTGAGGTCAAAACAAAGGTACGTACTTGAAGTCCTCTCTCACTATGATCTGCAGCAATCTAAGTGTGGGTCTCATATTTTATACTACAATGCTGGGTTAATAATTTACTGGGATCTTGGGTTGTTCTTCCAGAAGCTGATGGAGAGCAACAAATCGTTGCCATTTTTGCTAGGTTAAAAAAGAAAAAAATCACACCAAGTAGAATACGTTCATTGCAAAAAATTTAACTGGTATGTGCTTGTATATACTGCATACAATGGGTTTCCTCTCCCTGAGGCACCTGCTGCTGAAATCTAAAGGTGTCTCCTTTGGATCTGTCTTAGAGCATATATTCAAATGCTGATACTAGGGCTACACCACTTACTAACTGAAATGCTTCTAAGAGCTTTGGTAGGCAGGCTCTGCCAGAGCAACCCCCTCATCTCCTCCCCCCCACCCCTTCCCACTGGATGCTCCAGGCTTTGTCTTCCAGGTTTCACAGTGTAGGGTATGCATTTAAGTTGAAGTTTTGTGAGTCAAGTCAAAGGGAATCTAGAAGGGTGGCTGGAAGCCCACAGTACCCACAGGCAGCTGGAGAATAGACTGAGAAACCAAGAGGAACCAGAAGGCTCTGGGGGCAGGAACCAGTGGGAAATTCAGGCAGCACTTAGAGAAAATGGATTCCGTCCTCCTCCGTCAGTGTTGTCTTTTTGCTCCAGAGTCTGATCCCAAGGAAAAGGTATCTGATTAGTCTAGCTTGGACCAGGTGCCCTCCCTTTGGCTCAGTTTGGACAAGGTACCCTAATGAACCCATAAAGAGACTAGTTCCCAAAAGCAAACCGGAGCTGTTACCATGAGAGGAGAATGCATGATGAGCAAATCAACCAAACCCTAGCATATGGCTTAACTTTCATAACTGTTTACTTAAAAAATTTATATTGAAACATTTTTCAAAAGATTGTATTAATTTAAAAGAGCGAGAGCGTGAGATTGCATGAGCTGGGGGAGAGAGAGAATTCCAAGCCAACTCTGCACTGAGCACAGTACTAGACGTGGGGCTCGATCTCATGACCCCAAGATCATGATCTGAGCCGAAATCAAGAGTCAGGCGTCCAATCGACTGAGCCATCCAGGCACCCCACCTAAGTACTTATTAAAAAGAGATTTGAGGTGGCTTACAAGAAGGAATATATTTAAACAATCAGGTGGAAAAAAATCAGAAAAACCAAGGAAATTAAAACAAGACATAAACACAGTGGCAAATGGATAATATATTTGAGGTGACTGGATATCCTTTTCTTCAAGTTCCAGGTAGAGCAAAGGTTATAGAATTCTTGCTATCAAGATGAATTAGAGCAATTGTTGAAAGAAAGTTCTAGAAAAGCTTAATAGACATTTTTTCCCCATGCAAGAAATACTGACGTGATAACAGTATCTTTGAGAGCAGTTTAATATACAGAGGAGAGATTAAACAGTTATTTCTGGGAAGGATTCTGGTGAAAGGCAAAGATGTCACATTAGCATGCACTCCACTGAAAGCAAGCCTGTGGAGAAGTGCTTGGGACTTTATTCATTCATTTAATAAATGCTGATTGCCTACTTACCATATTCAGGTACTTGCTAAGTGCTGGGACTTCTATGGGGAGCAAAGCGGACAAGATCTTTGTTCTCGGTGTTGACACAAAATGAACAAAGGTTTTAGAATCTCTAAGACTAAGAAAGCATTTTACTGGAGCCCAAGTTAGGACAGCTGCCTGGGAAACCCTTTTCACAGGGAAGAAAGTGCTCTAGAGAATGAAAGGTTTTTAGAGGGTTATATACTTTTTTACATTTTCTAAAAGCTCAAAAGATTATAGATTTGTAGGTAAGCAGGGACCCTGAGTTTTCACATCTGGGAATGCGGGGAGTAGGAGCCCTAAGGGCTGCTTTTTTTTTTTCTTCTTTTTTTTTTTTAAATTAGGGGCACAGGACTGTGAATCATCAGTCTTAACACAATTCACAGCACTCACCATAGCACATACCCTCCCCAATGTCCATCATCCAGCCATCCTATCCCCCCCCCCCCCAGCAACCCTCAGTTTGTATCCTGAGATTGAGAATCTCTTACGGTTTGTCTCTCTCCCTGGTCTCATCTTGTTTCATTTTTCCCTCCCTTCCCCTCATGGCATCAGAGAGATCATATGATACTTGTCTTCTCTGATTGACTTATATCACTTAAGCATAATACTGTCTAGGATATCTTAAGGACAAGCTGGTTTTCCTTTAGGCTACTCATTCATGAAGCAGGGATACAGTGCCTGCATGGTGGGCTAAAGATCAGGCTTTTTGCTTAAGCAAAGTTTATGAACAACCATACTGACTTAGAAATTGAAAATGGCTTCCCTCCTACCTTGGGCCTTTAGTTTTTCCTCTCATCATTTGGGAGACTACGGTCTAGTTTCCAATATTGTGGCCCCTAGCCACAAGTGACTGTTTGAACACTGGAATTTGTCTCAGCACATTGAGAAGTGCTGTACATGTGAAGTCACAACAGAAATAGAACTAAGGGATTGCATTAATAATTTTCATATTGGCTACAAGATAAAATGGTATTTTGGATATAGTGAGTTAAGGAGGGATTAAAATTAGTTTCACCTGTGGCTATTAAAGCATTTTTTTAAAATTATTTATTTATTTATTTGACAGAGAGAAACACAGCTACAGAGGGAACACAAGCAGAGGGACGGAAAGGGGGAGAAGCAGGCTTCCCGCGGAGCAGGGAGCCCAATGTGGGGCTCGATCCCAGGTCTCCAGGATCATGACCTGAGCCGAAGGCAGTCGCCTAACCAACTGAGCCACCCAGGCGCCCCACATTTTTTTTTTTTAACTCACACCGGTGGTTCACATTCTGTTTCTTTTGGCTAGCACTGGTATGGAGAATAAAGCAATCATCAAAACAAACCAAACAAAAAAAACAACAAGAAAAGCCCACCTTGTTTTATTATGATTTATAATAAGAAGTATATCTTTGGTCTCAGTCCTTGTTTCTGACTCACAGTTCCTGGAACCACTGGAATTTTCTGTGTTGAGAATGGTAAAGTGTCTTTCTGCAGGCTAGGGAGCGACTTTTGGAAAGCACCAAAGTCGAGGGCTGAGGGCTGGAGATTGGATTCAGTCACCAGCTGCCAGTGGTTCAATCAACCGAGCCCGCGTGGTGAAGCCTCCATAAAACCCCCAAAGGTCAGGGCTGGGAGCTGGTGGGCCTGGAGGGGGCATGACAGCTCTGCACCCTTCCCCCACACCCTGCACTTTGCCTTCCTTCAGCCTGACTCCTCCTGAGATCTAGTAAGTACCAGGTTTCTTTGAGTTCTGCAAGCTGCCCTAGCGTATTCATTGTACGCAAGGAGGAGGTCATGGAAACCATTGGTTTAGAGTTGGTTGGAGCACAGGGGATAGCTTGGGCTTGCGACTGGTATCTGAAAAGCCTGGCGTGGGGGGCAGTCTTGTAGGACTGAGCCCTTAACTGTGCTCATCTATGGAATCTGATGCTGTCTCCAGGTTAAGTGGGTCAGAATTAAGTTGAATCCTTCGAGACCCTGCTGGAGTCGGAGAGTTGTTTCTTGTTGGGGTGGGGACCCCAGAAACTACTTATATACTTATTAATAAATAAAAGTGGGTACAAGAGAGGTGAACCAAATTAGGGGACTCAAAAGTTGAAGATGTTGAGAATGCGATGTCTGAAGGCGAGAGGATTAGCGTTGGGGAGTTCTGGGATGTGATGATTTTGACCTGGGGAGCGGCAGGGGAGGGGGAGAGAATGAGTGTTTTTAGGATGCATTTAGGAGGTAGGTTGATAGAACTGGGTGACCGGTTGGATGTGGAGACAGTAAGCAATCTTACTGCTCAGAGTTCAGATGGCATCCGGTTTCTGCTTTAAGAAACCAGGTGCTTGGAGGTGCAATGGACTGAGACATGGAAGAGTGGAGGCGGGAGGCCGTCACGGGGCAGGTCAAGAGCTTCATCTTGACTTGCGGGGTGCCAAGAGTCAGCAGAGAAGTTTTTATCAAAGGAGACTGAGGAGGTGTGGCCAGAGGTGAAAGAAAAGAGAGAGCCCTCAAGGAAGCGGCCAGCCTTGTAACCCGATTTAGATTATTCTTTGAGAAAAATGACAAAAATGTATTTTCTTTCTGCAAAAACTATAATAGAAATATGCTCAGGACTGTGGGAAAATTTGAAGAAGAAAAAGCTTTGCATTTTAAATTGTTGACTGTAAAAAAATAAAAATTACATTGACCTCTACTTCTCCCTCTAGTGGCAGGGATCGGGCATGGCTGGTTCTATGTTGAGGGAGACCGAGCGTGAATAGGGCGAATAAGTTAAGTCCTTAACATTGAAGTTTTCCAAAGTGAAACTTAGCCAGCATATTCTTTTTTTTTGGAGACGAATAGTATAAGCAGACTAAATCTTTAGGAGGACAGAAAAGGCAGTAAAAATAGGAAAGAAAAATGTCACTACAATGACTTCTCAAAAACAGGATATTTGAAAGTCACAATTATTTAGGATGTAAAATAATTGCTCTTGGCTCCGCAAATGAATCCTCTAGGTCACTGCCAGTGAGGATTCTAAGTATCCCCTGAAAAGGACTTAGTGTTCAGGAGAACAATTTCAGTTTTAAAAACACATTGCTTCGTTATGACTGAGGATGAGTTCCAATTTCAAAGCTTTTGTGGGCAAAGAGGTTACAGACTTACTTCTCTCAAGTGGAATATCTCTTACAATTTGAGATTGATTTTCTGGATGTGTTTGAGAAAAAATTTTTTAAAGATTTTATTTACTCATTTGACAGGGAGAAACACAGCTAGAGAGGGAACACAAGCAAGGGGAGTGAGAGAGGGAGGAGAATCAGCCCCCCTTCCCCCCAAGCAGGGAGCCTGATGTGGGACTTGATCCTGGGACTCCCAGATGCTTGATGACTGATCCACCCAGGCGCGCCCCTGTTTGAGACATTTTTTACTAGTTGTAGCTAATGTCAGTTCTAAGGCATAAAAGGAACTTCAGTTTGAGAACGTGGCAGGCACTATAAAATTAAGTTTGGAAACTCTCCAATGCTCTCCAATTCCAGCGCCTTGAAGTTAAAACTTAGCATCTCACCAACATTTCATTTAACTACTTAACTCACCTAAATTTATTATCAGTGACCTATAACATGAATAACTTTTGTGTGTTTTTGTTCTTTTAGGTTAACAGGTTCCATTTTAGAAAGTTCTATAATTCCTCCAATTTTATTGTTAGAGCACATATGTGAAAGTTGGTGAGTTGGGGTTGTCCCAGTATAAGGGTGCTTAATATCCTTTCCTCTCCTGAAATTGTAAAATAAAAATACAATTCTTTGTTAAAATATCCAAGCTTGAACAAATGCTAAGTTCCCTAATAAAGCAAGCTCAAGGGAAAATAAGTTATCCAATATCATTGTGACTGAATTTAAGAATTGGAAATCTTCTTAAATATCCACTGGATATCCTTTCACTAAACCTGGAATGTTTCCAGTTTCAACTTTTTCTGATCTGGGCCTTATCTAAAATCTTGATTAAGGTACTTTTTTTTTTTTTTTAAAACAGTACTTTTTTAAAAAAATTTTATTTATTTGACAGAGAGAAACACAGCTAGAGAGGGAACACAAGCAGAGGGACTGAGAGAGGGAGAAGCAGGCTTCCCGCGGAGCAGGGAGCCCGATGTGGGGCTCGATCCCGTGTCTCCAGGATCATGACCTGAGCCGAAGGCAGTCGCTTAACCAACTGAACCACCCAGGTGCCCCTTGATTAAGGTACTTTTAAAATTTTTTATAATAGCTTTATTGAGGTGTAATTCACATTCTATACGATCAAAAGCATACAGTTCAATGGTTTTTCACAGAGTTGTGCAATCACTGCTAGAATCAAGTTTAGGACATTTTCATCACCCCAAAATGAAAACCTGTACCCGTTAATAATAGTCTTTTTCATTTCTCTCCAGCCCATTTTGGTTATTTCATATAAATGGATTCATATACTATGTGGTCTCTTGTGATTGGTCTCTTTCACTTAGTGTAGTATTTTTAAGATTCATGTTATTAACATATATCACCACTTCATTATTTTTATTGCTAAGTAATATTCCATTGTATGAATATACTATATTTTATCTATCCATTAGCTGTTACGCAATTCGATTGTTTCCACTTTTTGGCTATTTTGAATAATGCTTCTATGAACACTTGTATATAAGTTTTTATGGGGACATAGGCCTACTTCTGTTGGTTATATACCTAGGAGTGAAATTGATGAATTATATTTTTAATGTTTATCTAAAAAATTATTTATTTGAGAGAGAGTATGTGCAAAAAAGTGGGGATGGGAAAGAGGCAGAGAGAGAGGGAGTCTCAAGCAGACTTTGTTGTGAGTGGGGAGCCTGGCATGGGGCTGATCTCAGAACCCTGAGATCATGACCTGAGCTCAAATCAAGAGTCAGAGGCTTAACTGACTGAACCACCCAGGCACCTCTTTAATATATTTTTTTAAAGATTTAATATTTTTGGGACGCCTTGGCGGCTCAGTTGATTAAGCGACTGCCTTTGGCTCAGGTCATGATCCTGGAGACCCGTGATTCTGGAGTCGCACATGAGACTCCGTGCTCGGCAGGGAATTGGCTTCTCCCTCTCTTGCGTGTGTTCTCTCTCTCTCTCTCTCTCTCTTATTCTCTTTCTCTCAAATGAATAGATAAATTCTTAAAAATATATTTAAAAGAGATTTACTTTGTTTTAAAGATTAAAAAAATTTTGAGTATCCGTAATCTTTGAGAAACTGACAAGCTGTTTTCCAAAGTGTCTACATCCTTTTACGTTCTTATTAGTAGTGTATGAGGGTTGCAATGAGTCCACACTTGCTGACTCTTATGTCTGACTATAGCCATCCTGGTGGGTGTGAAGTGGTATACCATTGTGGTTTTGGTTTACATTTCCCTGACGACTAGTGATGCTGAGCATCTCTGTGTGCTTATTGGTCAACTGTACATCTTTAGAGAGTTACCTGTTCAGATCCTTTGCCCGTTTTTAAAATTGATTGTCTTTTTATTATTGTAAGAGTTCTTTATAACTTTCTGTATGCAAGTTTCTTATCAGATATATACTTTGCAAATATTTTTTCCCATTCTATGGATTGTCTTTACTTTTTTGGTGGCCTCCATTGAACATGAAGTTTTAAAATTTTGATGGTGTCTAATTTACTTTTTTCATTGCTGCTTGTGCTTGTGGTTACTTATTGAAGAAGGCTTTGCCTTCTAACTTAAGCTCACAAAGATTTACCCTAATTTATTTCTAGGTTTCTGTAGTTTTAGCTTTTGCATTTAGGTCTCTGGATCTGATGATGACCCATTTGGAGTTTTTGTATATGATTTGAGAAATGGGTCCATCATCATACTTTTGTCCCAGCACCATTTGTTGAAAAGACCATTCTTACCCTCATTGAACTGTGTTGACATCCTTGTTGAAAACCAATTGACCATAAATGTGACGGTTGGTGTGTAGACTCTGATTCTGGTCCACTGACTTACATATCATTCTTTGACTTTACTACACTGTCTTCATTACTGTTGATTTGTAGTAAGTTTTGAAATTGCAAAATGTGAGTCCTCTACCTTTGTTCTTTTTCAAGATTGTTTTGGCTATTCTGAATAATGAATTTCAGGAGAAGTTTGTCAATTTCTGCAAAAAAACCTCAACCAATTTGGGATTTTAATGGGGATTGCAGTAAGTGTGTGTGTCAATTTGAGTAATATTGCCATCTTAACAGTGTTCTTCCTATCATCAACATGGGATGGGAGGTCTTTCTATTCACGTAGGTGAATTTCTTTCAACAATGTTTTATGCTTTCCAGAGATTATATTCCTTTCTACAAATTTATTCCTGGTATCTTATTTGGTAATATTATAAATAGAGTTATTTTTTAAAAATTTCAAATTGCTAGCATATGGAAATACAGTTGATTTTTCTTTTATGTTCTTGTGTCCTGCAACCTTGCTAAGCTTATTCATCAGTTCTAATAGCTTTTTTTGTGGATTCATCCTATTTTCTCTGTGTAAAATCATTTCAAAATAGAGATAGTTTTATTTCCTGCTTTCTAGTCTGGATGCCTTTTCTCTCTTTTTCTTGCCTAATTATCTTGGCTACAATCTCCTGTACAGTGTTGAATAGAAATGATAAGAAGAAGCATTCTTGTCTTGTTTTTGATCTTACAGGAAGAGCATTCAGTCTTTGACCGTTAACTGTGGGGCTTTTTTTGTAGATACCTTTTATCAGGCAGAGGGAGTTCATTTTTTCCCCTAGTTTGTGGAGTATTTTTATTAAGACAAGGTGTTAGTTTGTCAAATGCTTTTTCTGAATCTCTTAAGATTATTGGTTTGGTTTTGTCCTTTATTCTTTTGATATGATATAGTACATTGATTTTTTTTTTTGGCTATTAAACCAATGTTGCATTCTGAGATGAATCCTACTTGGTCACAGTGACTAATCTGTTTTATATGTTGCTGGATTTGGTTTGGTAATATTTTGTTCAGAATTTTTATGGCTATACTTGTAAAATTCTATTGGTTTGTAATTTTCTTATAATATCTCTGTATGACTTTAGACTCAGGCCATGTAGATTAGGTTAGAAAATGCCCCCTTATCTTCTGTGCTTTTGGAAGAGTTTGTGAACAATTGGCAATTTTTTCCTTAAATGCTTGGAAGAATTCATGAGTAAAGCCATCTGGGCCTGGGCTTTTCTTTGTGGGAATTTTTTTAAATTACTAACACAACTTCTTTACTTGTTATAGGTTTATTCAGATTTTCTCTTTCTTCTTAGGTCAGTTTGATTAGTTATGTCTTTCTAGGAATTTATTTCATCTAAAGTTATCTAACTTTGTTGTAATATAGTTTTAAGTATTTGTTGACCAAGTATATCTGGGAACTTGTCCACTCCCATTATCTGGTTATAGTGACCAAGTTCTCTAGTCACACCTACATGCTGAGCTGCAGGCTACCTAGCTACCCTTGACTGGTCCGTCCAACCAGAGATGAGAAAGAGCTATTTTCCCTCTAGTCACATAGACCCGTAACATGTAAGCCAAGACGCTCTTGGCAGCCACATTTGCCATCTCATTGCCTGAAAAACAGAGAAAACCATTCTGCAGTGAGAGGCATCGGTGAAGCTCACTGGAAGTGGAGGTTTGTTTAGTATTAAATTAAATCCCTGTTTTTTGTTCATGTTATTGAAATTGGGTTGCATCCCTTTGCAACTTAAAAATATGTAATTCCGTATTATTTGCAGACACCATGCTGGGCAGATAGACTTTTTGCTTTAGGAAATCATTGTAGGTCTTTGCTACTTACGACCAGGAGAATATTACCTAATGCATTCTGTTGACGAGATTAACATCCTGTTTGTCCACATTCTTTCATTATTTTTATTTAAGTATAATCCTAGGACAGACCTACTTTTGTATTCTACTTTTTTCCCCAAAACATGTATCATCTTTCCATGATGTTCACAGCCTTCAAAATTGCTATGATTGCTTCAATATGGGAAAAGATAAATTCAGCAAGTATTATAGTGAATATTTCATAAGGCAAACAAAAATGGAAAGTGTTTTCATTATCGCCAACAAGGCAAATCTCCTCCTCTCCTGCCGTATTGTCTTCTCTTGCAAAACCCCATCCTGCTCAAAACCAAGTTTCTCTTACACCATGCTTGTTCCTGTGCTTGTGAATGTGTCTCACTGTCTGGTCTCACGTTCACTTTCTTATCACTATCCCCAGGAGGACTCTTGATGTTGTGCGGCAGTCACTCTGTCTTTCCTGAATGTATACATACGCCCATTCTCCTAAGTGATTCTTTCATTCTTGGCCCTTCAGCCTCTAACATTGTCTCCTGCAGCCTCTCTCTGAGCTGATAACCTTGCATTTTCTCTTATGGAACAATGAGAAGCAGCTAGAAGAGAATTTACAGGATTCCACCTCTCCTTATCTTCTCCTGTTTGTTCCAATGTGCCCTGCCTCTCCTCCTGTACCATTAATGAACCAAACATGCTCTTCCTTAAGGTTGTCACTTTCCTGGCACTGATTCTATCCTCTCTCACCAGCTCAAGGATTTTGCACCAGCAATTCCCTGCCATCCCTATCACTTTCATCTCTTGCATCACTATTATTTTCTCCTCCTCCTCCTCCTCTTTTTTAAAGAAGTGTTTTCTCTCTCAAATAAAAAGAGAGAGGGACAGAGAAAGATAGGGAGGGACAGAGGGAGTAGGAGAATCTTAAGCAGGCTCCATGCCTACTGCAGAGCCCAATATGGGCCAACCTCACAACACTGAGACCATGACCTGAGCTGAAATCAAGAGTCCAATGTTTGACTGAGCTACCCTGGTGCCCTATTTATTATTTTCTGTTTTACTGGATTCGTCTCCTCAGACTATAGCTGTGTCATTCTTTACTTCTTTCTTAGCACATGTGTGCACAAACACAGTCACACCTACACCCAAAAAACTTCTCTTGACCTACTTCATCCTCTACATATGGCTCCATTTCTTATCTTCCTTTGCAAGCAGAATTCTTTGAGTCCATTTGTTCCTAAAGTGCACTTTGAGATCAGCGTCAGCATCACCTGGGAGCTTGCTAGAAATGCAAACTCTTGGGCTCCACCTCTGATGTAATGAATAAGAATTCTGGCAGTGGGGTCCAGCAATCTGGGCTTTAATGAATCTTCCAGGCAATTTTGCTGCAGGCTAAGAGGTGAGAACCACTGTTTAACATATAGTTGCTGACTCCAATTTCTCTCTTCTCATTCTCTCTTAAACACATTCCAGGCAAGCTTTAGATCCCTGCATTCCACAGAAACTGCTGGGAAAAAGTCAAGAATGACTTCCATTGGTAGGAACCAAGTTTCTCATTGTCAGGGAGGAAAGTTAGAGAAGGAAGACAGGAAGGCTCCAGTGAACCCCATGGTTCTAGAGTAGAGTCGGGAGACAGTGGCATGAACTCAGGCTTGGCTTAACATAACTGTATGCAGAGATAGATGGGCACAGAAACCATCGTAGACACCTGTGTATTCATGGATGAGCATGCACACCTGTGTTGTTCGCTCTGTCTGCTGGGAGGGCTGGGGGGTCACAAGCAGCCCAGTAGCAATGAGCATGATTAAAGTCTAGATTTTATTTATTTATTTAATTTTTAAAAGATTTTATTTATTTATTTGACACAGAGAGAGATCACAGGTAGGTAGAGAGGCAGGCAGAGAGAGGGGAGGAAATAGGCTCCCTGCTGAGCAGAGAACCCGACATGGGCCTTGATCCCAGGACCCTGGGATCATGACCTGAGCCGAAGGCAGAGGCTTTAACCCACTGAGCCACCCAGGCGCCCTAGATTTTATTTCTATTACCATTCTCCAATAAAAGGAACCAGGGCTCCTTGAAGAAACAGCTGATTTTAGGGCTGGGGTGGGGAAAATAGAAGAAGAGCTGGAGCATCCTGTACTGGAAAGTAACAAAATACTCAAAAAAAAAAAAAAAAGAAAAAAAAAGAAAAAAAGGTTCAGAAAAAGTTTTCACCCAGGACACCATGGACTCTGGTTCTCTCTTTATCTCATTGGCTAATTGTCTTTAGTCCCCTTTGCCGATACTTTCTCATCTCTCTGACCTCGAAACACTGGTATGTCCCAGGGTTCAATCTTGGGACTCTTTCTGTCTACAAATCACTCCCTGGCGATGTGATCCAGTTTCATGGCTTTAAGTGCCATGTGCAGACCCCATTCCTATCTTAGTTAGACATCCTCTCTAACCCTAGACTTGTAGATACAGTGTCTACATGAAATCTCAGTTTGGATGTCAGCAGGCAGTTGAAATTCCCCTTGATGAAACTGCGCCCCTAATAGCTGCCACATGAACCTACTCTTCTTCTATGCTTCCCTAGTTTCATGATGGCAATTTCTTCCTTTTAGTTGCTCAGGTCAAAACTTTGGAGTCCTTTTTGACTTCTCTCTTTATCTCTTATTTTACATTTAGCTCATCAGAAAAGTTCACTTCTACTTTCAGAATATATCCAGAATCCAATCACTCCTCACCACCTCCATTGCCACCACTGCACTCAAAATTATCTCTTGTCTAGATTACGGAATCAGGTTTCTAACTGGTCTCCACACGTCTTCCCTTGACTTTCTCAGTCTGTTCTCAACACATTAGCAAGAGATCCTATTATTTTTTAAGTCAGATCATGTGCCCTCTCTGCTTGAAATCCTTTATTAATTTCTCAACTCTCAGAGTAAGAGTCAAAATCCTTTCAGTGACCTGAAGTTTCTGCATGATCTACTTATGCTATAATGCCTCCTGACTTGTGGCCTTGTTCTTTTCCTGCTCTCTCATTCCATTACAGCTATACAGACACAGATGCCTCAGGATTTTTGCACTCATTGCACTTTTTGCCAAGAACACAAAGTTTGTGGTTATTTGTTTTTCAGCAAAAAACCAGTGCAAATTGAATGATAGGAAACTGCTGGTCATCGATCATATGTGACCTTCAAGATGGGTGTTTCCTGTAGTTCTGCCTAATAACTTGCAACATCCACCCCTGCTCTCAAAACCCTAATTTCCTTTTTTTTTTTTTTTAAGATTTTATTTTTTTGACAGTGAGAAACACAGTTAGAGAGGGAACACAAGCAGGGGGAGAGAGAAAGGGAGAAGCAGGCTTCCCACCAAGCAGGGTGCCCAATGCGAAGCTCGATCCTGGGTCTCTGGGATCATGACCTGAGCTGAAGGCAGTCGCTCAACCAACTGAGCCACCCAGGCGCCCTCCTAATTTCCTTTTCCTGCTTGTTTTCCCACAAAGAGTTTAATCACCATCAATTTTACTATTTTTTCTGTTTATTTGTGCTTTCTCAATATAAGTCAGCTAGACACCTTTACGCATTCCATTCATCTTGTATATTTCCAGTGCTTAGAGGAATGCATGGCAAATAGTAGATATTCAGTAAATGTTTGTGAAATGTCACATGAAGGAATGGAGGTAGGAGAAGGACGTGAGAATTAAACCACTTTGTTGGACAAAAACCTCACACTGAAAAATCTGGTGGGAACTTAAAAAAGTAACCAGCCAACCAACTAACCCCAGGAGTTCTGTACCCGCCCTTACACTGGAATTTCCAGAAGGTAGCATTCTAGGGAATTTTAGATTCTTTGTTGAAATGATTTTGATTTAACATAAACAATTGAGGAAAAACTTGCATAGGATAGTCTCAAGAGATTTTATTCTCAGATGACCAGGACAAAAAATCTGCAAGCCAAATTTAGAAAATTAGAAATGGAGAGATACCTGTGTGGTTCACCAGTTAAGTGTTGGGCATCTCAGCTCTGGTCTTGATCTCTGGGTCATGAGTTCGGGTGCTGCACTGGACTCTATGCTGGGTGTAGAGCCTGCATAAAAAAGAAAGAAAACAAATCAGACATGAAAACAAGAGCAATCAAATGGCCACTTTCCTCACTTCCTCGATTCGAGGCTAATGGCATGAGGGAGGAAAGAAACACCACAGACTTGGGGGAAGAGGCTGGTGCCAGGCAGCATGCTCTCATCTCAGCCCCCAGGACAGGTGGATGCCTTTAGATTGGTGTGCAGGAGAATCTATTTATCTAGAAAGCTCCATCTGCAAGAGGAGGGCTCTCACTTCTAATGCTAGGTGGGGTGCAACATTAGTTCCTCAAACATAAACATGCTTCATGAAAAAGATGGTGTGAGTCTTTAAATTAAAAAAAAATGGCATTAAATATCCATTTGTTTCATCGGCACAGTTCAGTACCTGAGCATAGGTATCTCCTCGATCTACCTTCAGAGAACCTTTGGAACATTTAGGGTAGAATGTTTTTGACCGTATCCTTCCTTTTCTAAGATTGACTGGACAACTTCAAGAAAACAAAACTGGGTCTATAATCCTACCCCTTGCTCAGATCATCTCTTGACATTTTCAGTACTGTGTCAAATGTTCTCCATATTTATGTGCTTTAAAAAGAGGTACAATGATAGTATACATACTATTTTGATTTTTTTTTCTCACTAAGTGTAATTTAAAATGAGCTTTGGTATATTTTGACATGATTTCTTCAGTTGGACTACTTATTATAAATAGTGTGATAGGACCCTCCCCTCGGTTCCTCTCGAGGTGGGGGATGCAGAGCTGGCTCCATGGGTCCGCTGAATAATTGGTGGCTTATTTGATAGGAAATGAGACCTTTTCCCGACTCGTTTCCAAAACCTTCCTTATTCGCCTGCTGTATTGCCTAAAATCCCCATTATTAACAAAAGTCAGGTTAAGGTTTAAAGTTCAGTTAAATGCCTGCTGTATTTGGAGGGACAGCACTGCCTCAGCACCCGTTGCTTCCTGGGTGCCAGTTACTGTTATCTATCAGGAGAATAATGGAGTAAGGAAGGTAGCTGGAACAGTTCTGCATCCGATCAAATCTCATGAGCATCATCCCCAGGAAGTGGGCTCTCTGGATGCATGAATTCACAGTGTTTCCATGGGGAAAATGAAGTTAAATGTGCTTGGGGTGTGTGACCTGACCGGTGGCCGCAGAGCCTTCAAGAGAACATATTTCCAACATCTGCTGCCTGTGCCTTCTGAGGGGATTGCCCTCCACCTTTGGCTCGCCCCGTGCCCGGCTTGGCCAGGCTGTCCCGGTCTGGCCTCTCGGCATTAAAAAGCCAATCATCCCACTCGGCCTGGCTTCTGGGCTGCACCTCCTCCAGTCCCCCCAGCTCCCTCTTTGGTAAGCTAAGCAGAAGTTTTTAAAGAAATCTGTGTATTTGTGCCAGCAGTCACGGCTCTCTGGTGCCTGGACTGTTGCCTCTTGAGCACAGACAGGGGTGTGTTTCTCTCTTTTATAAATGGCCCACCATCGGCCACGTCACAGGAACATTTGAGCAACTGAGGCAGATGACAGATGTGTTTTCCTCAAATGTGGGGAGTGAAGGACTCTTTCCCGCTGTTAGGAAAACCAGCCCCTGTATCCACACACTGTTCTCCACTGTGCTTTATTAAGTTGTCAAGTTTTAGACAGTCTGGTTGTAAGAGACTTCGTCGTCTTGCACAAACATAAGGGGAGACAGACTGCTGGCCTGCCCCTGCTGTCTTTCCTGGGACCGTTTGGAGTTTGGCATTTACTAGAGATTTAGAAATTCCTCCTTCCCTCTTACCCTTTCCTCACTCGTACTTCCGTGGAGTAAAACTGGAGAGGGATATTTAGGCGGTAAGTAGAGAAAGTGAGAGGTCTGTGTAGTGTGGCAATTTTTTTTTTTTTTTGAATTGGATAAATCGCAGTGTTCTCAGTAAGTCAGTTAACAAACCTTGATAATGGTCTCCACTTTAGGTGAAGCCAGTGTACTTCCAGATGCTGCGGACTGACTCAGACTGAGACTCAGCCTTGAGACCTCTGCCAAGAGCCTTTCGATATCGTGACCGTGAATTTACACTCAGAAAGATTAAGGGAGGGCCCGTGGTGGGGAAGTTCTGTCTGAGGTAGACACACTGAGTTGGCACCCCTAGGGAGGAATACTGTCAGGAGACCAATTTCTTTTTAAAGATTTTTTTTTAATGATTTTATTTATTTGACAGAGAGAAACACAGCCAGAGAGGGAACACAAGCAGGGGGAGTGAGAGAGGGAGAAGCAGGCTTCCTGCCGAGCAGGGAGCCTGATGTGGGGCTCGATCCCGGGTCTCCAGGATCATGACCTGAGCCGAAGGCAGTTGCTTAACCAACTGCTTAGCCACCCAGGCGCCCCTTAAAAGATTTTTTAAAGATTTTATTTATTTGACAGAGAGAGAGCGCGCACAAGTAGGCAGAGTGGTAGGCAGAGGAAGAGGGAGAAGCAGGCACCCTGCCAAGGAGGGAGCCCAGTGTGAGACTCGATCCCAGGACCCTAGGACCATGACCTGAGCTGAAGGCAGATGCTTAACGACTGAGCCACCCAGGCGGCACTCTTTTCTGTTTCTTTTACTTTTGGCAGATCCAGTCTGTGGACAATTTTCATGTAGGCAGACGAAAAGAGCAAGTCTGGATTTGTGTGAGGCATTTTGGCTTTAGGTATTAGTTTTATGACCAGTGTTCTGGAACAGTTACCAATATCCTAAAAGAACTTTGTTTTTTATTTTGAGTACTTGATGCTTAGAAATGATTGTATCTTTTTCTGTTTAATATAGGAACTGGGCTGAAGTGATGCTGTAGGTTGTATGGGACCTTTGGTCTATTTGCTAAGTGCAAATATGACCTCTAAGCAGAGGATGAGAAGATTGATTGGGCAAGTCCAAATTTGAGACTGTCCTTAGAAATTGCCAATTAGTGGTGCAAAACCTTTTTTCTCCCACTGTTGTGTCTTTCTTCTATACCTAGTAGCTTAAAATTTAAAAATTTCTGTAATTGTAGAAAAAATATTTAAATATAAAACACTCAATGGAACTAGAGGCCTTTATGGCTTCAGAAAGTCTTTTGGTCAATATATTTCTAAGCCATCATTTTTAGAATGTTTTAAAACAAATTATGAGGGGAAGATTCTGGGATGATGGTGGGATAGTTTCCCCACCTAGACAATCATTGCATTGGCAGAATCTATGGGATGTAATCTATTTTATTTATTTTTAATTTTTTATTGAATATTTTGTTTGTTTATTTGAGAGAGGGAGAGGGAGAGAAAGCACACACTAGGAGAAGGGATGGGGGCATCAGAAGGGCAAGCAGACTCTCTTCTGAGCAGGAAGACTGATACTGGGCTTGATCCCAGGACCCTGAGATCATAACTTGAGCCAAAGGCACATGCTTAACTGACTGAGTCACCCAGGCGCCCTATGATATAACTATTTTGGAATTCGGAAGCCTATTGAAGGCTTACATTTCAGGGGACCCTTGGACAGCAAATTGTAGATTTTGGTTACTTTTGATCAATTTCAGCTCTTAGTATAGTAATGACAACCATCCACACCCCCAGCCCCATGGCAGAAGCCCTAAACCTGTGGTTGAAGCTGCCTTCCCACAGCTTTCAGGAACTAGGATAGCGATAAGGACCCTGTCTTGCAAATATCACAGATCTGTGCTCTAATTGTTGATTGGCGCTTCTGATCACAGAATTACAGAAAAAGAGGACAATCGTTGTATCTCCCTTCATTCTTGCAGTCTCCTCTCCCTCAGGCTGAAGTGACTTCCAGGAGACTTGAAGGACTACCACCCCTTTCCCCACCCCCTCTGCATTAAAGATCAGGACATTAAAAAACAACTGCCCATATAGGGAAAATTGGAAAGTGAACTGTGCATACTTAAGGAAAGGCACAAATTCAGAAAAGCCCTGAGAAGACTTTAAATTTATACCTCAGTTTTGGTCCTTTAGAGATAAAGGATATAAATTATCAAATGCAAAATTATCAAAATTATCAAAGGCAAAAAGCAAAACCCCAAATAGAAACATAAACAAAAACTAACAAAAATTCAGCATTCCTGGGAAAGGGACAGAATCTATTTCTAGAGTTATTACATTATTAGATTCAAATGTCAGTGTTCAACAACAACAACAAAAACCCACAAGGCATAAAAGAAACGGGAAACTATGGTCCATTAAAAGGAAGAAATCAACAGAAATTATCCCTGAAAAAGACCTGATGGCAGATCTATGAGGTGGGACTTTTTTTAAAAAATATTTTATTTATTTATTTGACAGAGAGAAACACAGCCAGAGAGGGAACACAAGCAGGGGCAGTGGGAGAGGGAGAAGCAGGCTTCCCACTGAGCAGGGAGCCGGATGCCGGATGTGGGGCTCCATCCGGGTCTCCAGAATCATGACCTGAGCCGAAGGCAGTCGCTCAACCAACTGAGCCACCCAGGCGCCCCTGAGGCAGGGACTTTAATAACACAGTGATCTTAAAGGCACTCAAAGAACCAAAGGAACATGCGGAGAAAGTCAAGAAAACCATGTATGAACAAAATAGAAATAAAATAGAAACACCAATAAAGAGATAAGAAACCTAGGGGAAAAAAATGAACAATTTGAAACGGAAATTACAAAAACACTTCCATTTACAAAAGCATCAAAAATTATAATATAGTTAGAAATTAACTTATGCAGAGGGGCAAAAGACTTGTACTGAAAACTACAATGCATGCTGGAATAACAAAGATATAAATCAATGAAAACACATCCCAAGTTCATGGATTGGAAGATTTAATATTTTTAAGATGTCAGGGCTGCTCAAGACAATTTACAGATCAGTTTAATTGCTATCAGAATCTCAATGACGGATTTTGCAGAAATAGAAAAACCCATTCTAAAATTCAAACAGAAGGGGCGCCTGGGTGGCTCAGTTGGTTGAGCAACTGCCTTCAGCTCAGGTCATGATTCTGGAGACCCGGAATCGAGTCCCGCATCGGGCTCCCTGCTCAGCGGGAAGCCTGCTTCTGCCTCTCTCACTCCCACTGCTTGTGTTCCCTCTCTTGCTGTGTTTCTCTCTGTCAAATAAATAAATAAAATATTAAAAAAATAAAATTCAAACAGAATCTCAAGGGACACTGAATAGCCAAACAACATTAAAAAAGAACAATACTGGAGGACCCACACCTCCTGACTTCAAGACTAACTACAAAGCTACAATAATCAAAACAGTGTGATAGTGGCATAAAGACTAATAGAAGAGAGAGCCCAGAAATAAAAATGGTGGTCAAATGATTTTTGACAAAGATGCCAAGGCCATTCAATGGAGAAAGGACAACTCAGAAATGGACCCACAACGTTATGGTCAATTGATCTTTTTTTTTTTTTTTAAAGATTTTTATTTATTTGACAGAGAGAAATACAGCCAGAGAGGGAACACAAGCAGGGGGAGTGAGAGAGGGAGAAGCAGGCTTCCCGCTGAGCAGGGAGCCCGATGCGGGACTCGATTCCGGGTCTCCAGGATCATGACCTGAGCCGAAGGCGGTCGCTCAACCAACTGAGCCACCCAGGCGCCCCGGATTTTTTTTTTCTTTAAGATTTTTTTTATTTGTTTGACACAGAGAGAGAGAGAGAGAGCGAGAGAGAGCGAAAGACAGCAAGAAAGAGAACACAAGCAAGGGGAGTGAAAGAGGGAGAAGCAGGCTTCCCGCCGAGCAGGGAGCGCGATGTGGGGGCTCGATCCCAGGTCTCTGGGATCATGACCCAAGCGGAAGGCAGTTGCTTAACCAACTGAGCCACCCAGGCACCCTAAATCTTTTTTTTTTTTAAAGATTTTATTTATTTATTTGGCAGAGAGAGAGAGAGAGAGAGAGGGAGAGAGTTGAGAGAGGGAACACAAGCAGGGAAAGCAGGAGAGGGAGAAGCAGGCTTCCTGCTGAGCAGGGAGCCCGATTCGGGGCTCTGTCCCAGGATTCTGGGATCATGACCTGAGCCGAAGGCAGATGCCTGCTGACTGAGCCCCCTAGGTACACCTATGGTCAATTAATCTTTGACAAAGCAGGAAAGATTATCCTATTGGAAAAAGAGAGTCTCTTTAACAAATGGTATTGGGAAAACTGGACCACTTTCTTCTACCATACACTAGAAGACAACACAGGCAGCAACCTCTCTGACCTCAGCTGGAGTAACTTCTTTCTTTCTTTTTTTTTTTTTAAGATTTTATTTATTTATTTGACAGAGAGAAACACAGCAAGAGAGGGAACACAAGCAGGGGGAGCCAGAGAGGGAGAAGTAGGCTTCCTGCCCAGCAGGGAGCCGGACGTGGGGCTCGATCCTGGGTCTCCGAGATCATGACCTGAGCCGAGCAACTTCTTACTACACATATCTGGAGACAAGGGAAACAAAAGCAAAAATGAGCTATTGGGACTTCATCAAGATAAAAAAACTTCTACACAGTGAAGGAAACAACCAATAAAACTAAAAGGCAGCCTATAGAATAATTCCAAAACCTGTAAAAAACTTATCAAACTCAGCACCCCAAAAAACAAATAATCCAGTTAAGAAATGGGTAGAAGAAATGAATAGAAATTTTCCTAAAGAAGGCATCCAGATGGCTAACAGATACATGAAAAGATGCTCAATATTACTAATCATCAGGGAGATACAAATCAAAACCATGGTGAGAAACCATCTCCCACCTGTCAAAATGGCTAATATTAACAACCCAGGAAACAATAGATGTTGGCAAGGATGCAGAGAAAGGGGAACCCTCTTACACTTTTGGTCGGAATGCAAGCTGGTACAGCCACTCTGGAAAATAGTATGGAGATTCCTCAAGAAGTTAAAAATAGAGCTACCCAATGACCCAGCCATTGTACTACTAGGTACTTATTCAGAGGATACAAAAATACAGATTCAAAGAGGTACACATACCTCAGTGTTTATAGCAGCATTATCAATAATAGCCAAGGGGTGTCTGGGTGGCTCAGTGGTTTAAAGCCTCTGCCTTTGGCTCAGGTCATGATCCCGGAGACCCAGGTTCGAGTCCCACATCGGGCTCCCTGCTCGGCAGGAAGCCTGCTTATCCCTCTCTCACTCCCCCTGCTTGTGTTCCCTCTCTCGTTGTGTTTCTCTCTGTCAAATAAATAAATAAAATCTTTAAAACAAACAAACAAACAAACAAAAACAATAGCCAAATATGGATAGAGCCCAAGTGTCTATCAACTGATAAGTGGGTAAGGAAGAGGTGGTGTATATATATACAATGGAATCTTACTCAGCCATCAAAAAGAATGAAATCTTGCCATTTGCGATGTGGATGGAGCTAGAGGGTATTATGCTAAGCGAAATAAATAAGTGAGAGAAAGACAAGTACCATATATTTTCACGCATATGTAGAATTTAAGAAATAAAACATGAACAGAGGGAAGGGAAGTAAAAATAAGATGAGGTAAAATGAGTAAAAATAGAAAGGGAGGCAAATCATAAGAGATGCTGAACTCTAAGAAACAAACTGAAGGTTGCTACAGGGGAGGGAAGTGGGGGAAGTGATAATTGGGTGATGGGCATTAAGGAGAGCACTTGATGTAATGAGCACTGGGTGTTAGAGGTAACTGATGAATCACTAAATTCTACCTCTGAAATCAAATAAATAAAAACAACAAAAACAAAACATACATACACACAAAACCAAACAAACCTTACCCCACTGTCCTCCAACATGGCTGTACCATTTAACATCCCATCAGTGATGATTGAAGCCTTCTGTTTCTCCACATCCTTGCCAGCATTTGGTGTTATTAATATTTTGAATTTTAGCTATTTTTTAAATGAAAGAGAGTGTCTTTTATTTTTATTGATTAAAACAAACGGTGAATATTTATTTATTTATTTATTATTTTATTTTATTTTTTTAAGATTTTATTTATTTTACAGAGAGAAACACAGCCAGATAGGGGGAGTGAGAGAGGGAGAAGCAGGCTTCCTGCTGAGCAGGCAGCCCGATGTGTGACTCGATCCCGGGTCCCCGGGATCAAGACCTGAGCCAAAGGCAGTCGCTTAACCAACTGAGTCACCCGGGCGCCCCTGAATATTTTTATTAATATAGAAATATCCCAACAACTTGCCACCTGGCATATCTTAAGTATTGTGCAGGTTTTTCTAGGAACTGTCACAAAATCTATGTTTCCTTGATATCCTCCAGTGTTGATCTCGATTACTCTGCCGTAAGTTGGTCTCCCAAATGCTGTATGTCTGTTATAATTTCAATATCCACATGCAGGGAGACAGTGAATGGATAGGGGCTGGCTTAGCTTTTCTAAAATTCTTCTGAATTTGAGCTATCTAGTAAATGTGTAGTAGTGTCTCAATACTGTTAATTTTGCAATCCCCTAATGACGTAAGTTTGAGAATATTTTCATATGCTAATTTGCCACCTGTATATCTTTGGTGAAGTGTCTGTTTAGATCTTTGCCTATTTTAAAACTGGAGTATTTGCTTTTGTTATTTTGCATTTTAAGAGTTGTATGTATATTTTGGGTACAAGTCCTTTGATATATGTTTTGCAAATATTTTTTTTCCAGTCTGTGCCTGGTCTTTTCATTCTTGTAACAGTGTCATTTACAGAGTAGAAGTTTTTAATTTTAATGTTATCCAACTTTTTGTGCTTTTGCTGTTGTATCTAAAAAGTCATCACCAAAAAAAAAAAAAAGTCATCACCAAATTCAAGGTTACCTGGATTTTCTCGTATATTATCTTTTAGTATTTTTATAGTTTTGCCTTTTACATTTAGGTCTATAGCCTATTTTGAGTTAATTGTTATAAACACCTTAAGGTCTGTATTTATTTATTTCCTTTTAAAGATCTTATTTATTTGAGAGAGAGCATGAGAGAGAGTGAGCACAAGTGGGATGGGGGGCAGAGGGAGAAGAAGACTCCCCACTGAACAGGGAGTCTGGTGCCAGGCTCAGTACTGGGACTCTGGGATTATGACCTGAACCAAAGGCAGACACTTAACTGACTGAGCCATCTAGGTGCCCCAAGGTCTGTGTTTCTCCTTCTTCTCCTTCTCCTTCTTCTTGCATATGGATGCCCAACTGTTCCAGCACATAGAAAGTTAATAATAGTAAAAACCTTATTTTTGGGGGTGCCTGGGTGGCTCAGTTGGTTAAGCGACTGCCTTTGGCTCAGGTCATGATCCCGGAGACCCGGGATCGAGTCCCACATCGGGCTCCCTGCTCGGCGGGAAGACTGCTTCTCCCTCTCTCACTCCCCCTGCTTGTATTCCCTCTCTGGCTGTGTTTCTCTCTGTCAAATAAATAAAATCTTAAAAAAAAAACAAAAAAAACCCCTTATTTTTTCTCCATTGGGTTGATTTTGTTTCTTAAAGATCAGTTAACTGTATTTGTGCATGTTCATTCATGGGCTTTCTATTCTGTTCCATAAATGTATATGTCTGTTTAATTTTTTTCCCCAATACCACACTGTCTTGATCACTGTAGCTTTATGTTGTCTTGAAGTCAGGTAGCATCAGTCCTCCAACTTTGTTTATCTTCACTATTGTGTTGGCTATTTGGGGTCTTTTGTCTTGCTATATAAACTTTAGAAAAAGTTTATTAATATCCACAAAATGACTTGCTGGGATTTTTATTGAATTGCACTGAGTTCATAGATCAAGTTGGGAAGAATTGACATCTTAACAATGTTGAGTCTTCCCTCTCACAAGCAGAATAGCTCATCATTTATTTAGTTCTTTGATGTCTCTCTTCAGTTTTAGTTTACCCAGAAAACCCTCGTGCATATTTTGTTAGTGTTATACGAGGTCTTTCTTTTTTCAATTATCAATTTTTGATGGATGTAAAAATGCTGAAAAATGTGTTTTCTATCAATGCACAACATTTACAACCATGGATCTCTTGTGGCAGACCACCTGTTTTCTGTTTGTGGTTCACCAAAGTGCTGTGACCCCTGGGTTGTGAAGGACAAGGAACGGCAGCTAAAACCACTCAGCATAAGACACTGCAGTCTCTCCCACTGATGCTTCTGGTTCTGACCAGAACCTGCTGGTTTTTCACTGCTACGGCCAATGCTCTTCTTCAGGTAGACCCACCTGTCTTTACTCAAGTGTTTCTGGTTGTCGATGAGACCAGGCTCAGACTGGGAAATTTTGTCTCTGTGTGTGTGTATGGGGGTGGGTGGGTGTAGTCAGACTTTTGTTCACTAGACCTAGACATTTTGTCTGTCTTACAAACCAGATAGGATCTTAGTTGGATGCTCAGTTATTAGCCAAACCCTTGGGGTCACATCACTCTGAAGTCTACTTGGGTCCACTTGTTCATGATTGTCCTCATGTCCTTCCTGGCACTGAGGGCTAAGTTCCATTATTTGTATCCTGCTGACCTAGGCTCCCATCATCCCCATTGAAATTAGGGAGCTCCTTTAAACTGTGGTGCCTTTCACAGCATCTGGTCACAGGGAATATCCAGTGTGGCATTTTTCAAAGATGGCGCTGTTTCCTTTCCCAGCGATTCTTTGAAAAGCCTTGGTGGAGGCTCCCTCTGGAAAGAAGGTGACGAGAGAGGTGAACTGGCTACATATGAAAATCTGCTTCAATACTCCCTTCTCGATGCATTGGATTCTGTTCTGGACAACAATCAGGATAGTTCTTCCTCATTTTCATTCAGCTGGGTCCAAGTCAGTCAGTTGGTCGATTAATTTAAATAGTACTCGGAAACCAGAGTCATTGGGAAGTTCACCCACATTGACAATTTTAGGTTTATTTCACACACAGCCCTTTTCAATTTAAATTAAATAGCAATTCTTTCTATTCCTGGGGGTAGAAATTGTAAATTGGAAAAGAAATTGTAAACTTTGTAACTGGCCTCCTACAGTGTACCTGGATCTGACTCAAGTATTAACAGTGGGAGTACTCAGAGGTGGGGGCCGGGGTGGGGATGACACTGGCTTCCCTTTCTAAGTCACCTGCCTCAGGTGAGGTCAGAACAGGGTCTTCAAACAGGGCAGGAACAGCCTCATTTTATAAGGGGAGAAGCTGTGCTTCTGTTTCCAATTGGGTTTTGGGAGTTTGAGTAACTAGGAATTAATCTAGATCCCCTTTCATGGTCCCATTTCGATTCCCAGATTCCCACTCTTTTCTCAATGATAATTACCTCTCACACATAAAGTTTGGTGAGGCTGATTAGCTCAATTGATTTTGAGTTTGGTTTTCAATTGCAGGTCAATTAATAAAAAAACTCGTTTAGCTCTGCTGTAGAAAGAATACAGATTTCTAAAGTCTTGAGCTGAGAGTTTAGGGCTCTGAGTGTGCCATTGCTTTAAGTGGTCCAGGGTTTTTTGTTTTGTTTTCTTTTGAAGTAATCTCTACTCCCTACCCGGGGCTTGAACTAACAACCCCCAGGTCCAGAGTTGCATCAGGAGCTAGTCACACGCCCCTAAGTGGTCCAGTTTTAAACTCATCTCTTGAGTTCATTCTTTGAATTCCTCTTGCCCTTCACATCATTTATTGAACATGGCTGCTTGGTTTCCCAAAGCCTTGTCTTCAATGGAGTCTTCAGTCCATGTGAACATATGCGGTGACTTACCCAGTTGTTTTCCACAGCTTCTCATTTTCTCAAAATGCTGTTGCTTGCAAACCCACTTTGGACGATCTTTCTTCTGTTCTCTTTCCTACTGTCCTCGCTGGTCTCATTCAGCTTCCTTGAAATTTGAGATGGCAGTTTTGGGGTATTGAACATGACTCTTTTGAAGTCAGAAGGTCATGATAATAAGGATGGACCAGTAGGTAGCCTTAAAAGAAAAGCTTGGCTTGTGTTGGGCGGTGACTTTTCTTTGAGTTCCAGGCTATCTTAGATAAGTTCTTCGGGCGAGGAGGGATGATTCAATCCTAGTAGCATCTGGGGCCCATCACTGCCCCTTCATACATGCATATGGGGCTTTACAGACCTTAAAAGCTGCCCTCCACTCGCCTGGCCTCAGCCCAGTGTCTCAGCCACCTCTGAGACAGGCACATGTGCTCTTCTTTGAACTTTAGAAAAGGAATGAAAAGACTTTGCCAAGGTCCCCAGGGTTGGTCAGAAGCTGGACCAAGAATCAAATCCTCATCTTGCCAGACCCTTCATGCTGACCTCCTTGGTAGGCCCTGCCCTAATATTCACCAGCCCTGGGCAAGAGGACACATGGAGGGCCACATACTATTATCATTTCTAAAAGCAATAATTAAGCTACTGACTGTTAAATAAAATCTTCTTATCTTAACAAATTGCCATAATTTGGCATTTCCAGAAGTTTGGCTGAGTTTGGCTGTAGGGTATTTGTTAGTGACCAACATGGGGGGAAGCAAGAGCAGGCAGAGGGAGAAGTCCAAGTCCAATACAGACCACCAAACCATGGCCAACCCCAGGGGGTGTCCTAGAGCACATACAGCCCCCCAGAGTGCACTGAGAGGGCCGGGTACTTTTGGATGGGGGACGGGGGGGGGGGGGCGGAATCTGTGCGGCTGCAGCAGGAGGTGACAGCGGGGCAAAGTCCTTCCTCTAACAAATATTCCCTAATACTGCCTTGAACAAGAGGAACAGCTCAAAAAGGGCAGCAGGAGGAGAGGCTCTTCTCTTCCTGCTCCTGGATATTTCTGGCCCCACATCCAACCTCCGCACACCTGCCTCCACAGACCTCCCTGTGCCACCCTTGGGCGTATCGATACACCACAAAAGGGTTTGATCCACCCTGGGGAGCACATAGGGGCAGAAGATCCCCTATCCCCACTACCCTGGCGGTGGCAGGGAATTCCAGGGTTCCCAGTACCCAGAGATTGGTCTAAAACAGGACAGGACATATCTCTATGTGCGAGGGGGGCGGGAGCAGGAGGAAGGTCCCTAAAGGGGGAGGTGCAGGATAGGGACCCTCTGCTGAGGTCTAAGGTACTGCTACCACGGATCATACTGACATGTTGGGAGTTATAAATGAGAAATTGCTTAAGAAACGTTCTGATATTAAAAAAAATTTTTTTTTTTTTAAGTAAACTCTACTCCCAAGGTGGGGCTCGAACTCACGACTCCGACATCAAGTGTAGTGTGCTCTACTGAGGCAGGCAGGCACTCCTGATTTTTTTTTTTTTTAAGGAGATGGACTCCCAGTTAATATTAAATAAAATAAAGACTTTAAAAAATACCCATGAGTACTAGAGATTGTTACTATTAGCCAAATTCCTGGGGTAGCCATACCAGGCCCTCATGTCACTTTCGGGGGAGGGGGGGTTTTGTCCTTGGTCCAATCATCCTCTCCCGCGGTGGAATCCTCTCTGCGGGTACAGGTCGGGCTCGCCCTCCAGCCCCCACCCGCAGCCAGGTCCCTGGGGCGGAGGGGAGCCGGGCGCTGTGGGGCGCGTGGGGGAGCCGGGGCAGGGACGAGCGTGACCAGGAGCCGGAGCGATCGCGGCCGGAGAGGGAGGAGGCGGCCGGGCCCAGCCTGACGCAGCGGCGGCGGCGGCGAAGCAGGCCACTGCCAGGGCACCCGGGCCACCAGCACCAGCCATCCCTCCGCCTCCTCTTGGCGCGGCTCCCCCGCGCGTGGGAGTGAGGGCGTCGCGCGCCCGCCCAGGGTCACGGGCCCGGGGCACCCTCTGCACGCTAGTCCGGGCGGAGGGAGGCGCAGGAGCGCGCGCGACGGGCGGAGGCGGGGAGAGGAGCCCGCGAGGCGGAGGCGAGGAGGGAGGGACCCGCCCGCCGCGCCCCGGCCGCCCGGCATGTGTGGCCGCAGGCGCCCGTCGCCGCCGCCGTCCCGGGGCTGAGCCGCACCCGGGTGTCCCGGACGGTGCGTGCGCGAGTGTGTCGGTCCGCGCGGGCGAGCGCCACGCCGGCCCCGAGCCTCCCGCTCGCTCCCCTGGGCCGCGGTGCATGTTCGCCTCTTGCCACTGTGTGCCGAGAGGCAGGAGGACCATGAAAATGATCCACTTTCGGAGCTCCAGCGTCAAATCGCTCAGCCAGGAGATGAAATGCACCATCCGGCTGCTGGACGACTCGGAGATCTCCTGCCACATCCAGGTGCGGGCTGCCCCGGGCGAAGGCGCGGGGGCCTCTGCGGGTGGGCGTGCGCGGGCAGGGGCGGGAGAGCCCATGCGGGGCCCTGCTAGAAAGCCAGATTTCTCTTTCCCCGCCCTGCGAGGCTGGGAGCCCTACCCAGGGATGGGGCGCGTTATCAGCGCCGGGGCCCTTTCCCAGGCTTGCGAGGTGCGCGCAAGTCTCGGCGCGCCTAGGCTGGGGGCGCGGGGCAGCTGCCTTCTGGGTGAGGCAAACCCCTGGATCCCCTCCTCCGCCAGGAAATGGGAGCTCAGAGAGCCGAGAGGGACACCTGCATGTCGCCCATTCTTCCTTCCTTCTTCCCTTCCTCCACGTGGAGATGGCATGCACCAGCTCGGGTTCACTCATTCCTCTCTTGGCGCCCGGGCTCCGAAGGTGCCCTCAGCCCCAGGGACCCGCTTTCCCTCCTTGCCACCCTCCTACCGATGGCCTTTACCCCGCGTGGGGCGGCGGGGAAGTTTCCTGGGAGTGAGAGAGGCTGGGCAGACCTGCTCCAGTCTTGAGGGATGGGGCGTGCACTGCGCGGAACTGGAGCTACCCCAAAAGGAATCATGAAGGCGGTGTGTTTCAGAGAAAGGAAAAGGGCTGTGAGGCCAGCAGGGAGGGAGCCTTGCAGGACCTGGGTCCCTGGAAGAAACGCCCCTTGGAATATTGGTGGACATCGTTCTTGCTCAAGTTGGAGAAAGCAAGAGTTCTTTGGGCAAAGGTAGCTTTCCTGGCAGCCTCATCTTTGCGTAGTAAGTGCTTTTGAGCTTGCAGGAGATGTAGCGTGAGCTGCAAGGGTGCATGTGTTCGTGTGTGTGTGTACACGCATATGTAGGCAGATGTATGCTCTCTCCTTTGACCCACTGGGTGCGCACAATCTGGAAAGATTGTGTCGGGGATCAGCATGATTAGTTTCTGCCTTTTAAATCTATTTGCTTATTTATCTCTGGGATTTCCTCTTCTCGCCTGGGCTTGAGGCTGCAGGACTGAGCTGTTTTTTAAAATACAGAGCACACTATCCAGTTGCCTTGAGAGATGAATGGGGGACAGCATCTCTCAGCGACAGGAACAGGTCTCTGGGCTGTGTTAACCCAAAATGAATGAATGAATGAATGAATGAATGAATGAAAGGTCTTTCCCCTTTGTTTATTTGCTTGCCCGTGGAAGTTTGTGACACGGAGACACTGGCAACTAATTGGTAAGCAGAGGGCTGGACAAGTTTCAAGGCAGGAATGTGGTGCCCCATGATCTCCCAGAAGAGTAGGCTCCCAGTGAATTTTCTGGAGGATCTTAAATTTCATTCTTAGTGAAACAGTGCTGCTAAACTTAATAATAAAGGATTAGCAGGTTAAACAGTTTTCCTCCTGCCACAGGGTTGCACTGAAACGTTCAGCTTGTGCTGCTGTAGTGATCCAGAGATAACTGTTGGTGCCTTTGTCTTATGTCCTCTGGGTGCCCAGTCCTGTCCCACTTGTAGTTGATGCCACGGGGTTTTATCCCTTTTGGGACTTCTTCCTTAGAATAGATAAGTAGTCCCCAAAGGGCATGTATTTGCTGTCCCGTGTCCTCGGAAACAGTAAATTGCAGCCAGTCTTGTAATAGTTTGGCAAGTTAGCGTATGTGCGGCTCAACTGATGCCAAAGAGGTTAAAATGTTATACTCCAAAATGTTGATTTTAGGAATGAGTTTTGGGAAACTCAAATGTTTCATTTTGTGGCACATCTTTTTCGGCTCCTTCTATCCCCAAATGGTGATGATTGTTTAACCAATAAGGATGAATTAAAAGAGCCTATATTGATAATTTTGGACCTTACCATTCTAGACTTTTTCAAACCCAGGAAGGGAAATTGTATTTCTGAGTACAGGGTCGCAAAGAAACTTCCATTTGTTTAATGCTAGAACAAAATGGTATTTTGAAAAAGAACCTCTCGGTCCATGCCCTGGGGGAGCCACCTGTTCTTCCTTCCTTGCCTTTTCCCCTCTGTTCCAGGGAATCACAAAGTTAAAGACCTGTACAGACTGTCACCCATATCACACATGCGGTTCACAGCATGGCCTGCACGGACTGTCACTTACGGAATTTCCCTCCCCAAACAACAGCTTTTAATTATTCTGTTTCAAATTATACATTTGACAGAGAAAATTTTCAAAGAAACAGCCTAGTAGCCCAGTCTCAGCTGCCTGGGATCCATTTCCAGAGGAGATGCTGAAAGTCACTTGCTCTTTCTTTTTCCACAGAGTTTCACATTTCCTTTCCTTCTCCTACTGTCCTCCATGTTACTCCTTATGCTCCACAAGTATGAACTGGTCCCTTTCTTTCTTTCTTTCTTTCTTTCTTTCTTTCTTTCTTTCTTTCTTTTTTTCTTTCTTTCATTCTTTCTTTCTTTCTTTCTCTCTTTTTTTTTTAAAGATTTTATTTATCTGATAGAGAGAAACACAGCCAGAGAGGGAACACAAACAAGGGGAGTGAAAGAGGGAGAAGCAGGCTTCCCGC
The DNA here is from genome assembly GCA_004023965.1 of Spilogale gracilis. Taxonomy (NCBI): domain Eukaryota; kingdom Metazoa; phylum Chordata; class Mammalia; order Carnivora; family Mephitidae; genus Spilogale; species Spilogale gracilis. Next base: position 1,414 of record PITA01017301.1, on the reverse strand, counting down.
TGAGCAGGGAGCCCGATGTGGGACTCGATCCCGGGTCTCCGGGATCATGACCTGAGCCGAAGGCAGTCGCTTAACCAACTGAGCCACCCAGGTGCCCTGAACTGGTCATTTTCCATACTGACATTTACTGAGTAAAACGTAGACTTTTCACATTATACATTCTTTAGCAAAGCCTCATAAACATGGTGGATATTATTGGAATTGGCTGGAAATTTTGATTTGTGTTTGAACAGAAATCTTAGTCTAGTTCTTAATACATATTAGGCATTCAAAAATATTTATAAATGTAGATTGACTAATTTTCTTTGTAGACTGTTAAATCCATAGGGTAGGAACATTTTGTGGTGGGAGTTGTTGTTCATTAAGGATTCCCCAATACCTAGAATAGTACCTGGTATATGAACCTCTTTGACAAGTACTTGCTGATCGAATGAGCGTCCAGTCTCTAATCTAGCTCATTACTTAGGATCATGAGAGTAACATGCTGACATAGGATTGGGAAGCAGGAGATGCATGGTTTAAGTATGTTACCAACAAGTTTTGTGACACTGAATGAATCACTTGACATTTGGAGTCAGTGTTTCTTTTCTTCTTTTGTAAAGTAAGGGAGTTGGTTTAGATGGCTAGTTCCAATTTAATAAATCTGGTTTAATTACTACTTAGACCAGTTGCATTTGAGTGAAACACTGTTGTTAACAGAGTGGTTGGATACACATTATCTCATGATTTTCATACCTCCATTTTATGGATGGTATTGTGTTATGGAGTGCCCCCTCTATTTCATAGATGTGGAAAATAAATTCGATTAAGCAATTTGGGTCACCTGGCAAGTAGGTAGATTAGAACCCAGGTCGTTGGACTGAGAATTCAGAGTTCTTTCTTCTCTGTAGCTGCCTTTTGAGACTTGAGAGTTAGGATGCTTTGGGCTTCAAGGAAGAGTTAAAGTGGATGAAATAATAAGTACACTAACTGTCTCGCCTAATGAGAAGTCCAGAGTTTGGGCCGCTACAGGGTTGCTCGGCGGTTCTGCATGGACCTTTCTTTTCCTTCTTTTTCTTCTTCCCGTGCTGTTATTGTCAGCATGCCAGCTATGGTGCCCAGAGTGGCCATTCTTATAAGGTGGTGGCAGTAGTTGTGGATGTGACTCAGGCGCTACCGTACCCACCATGTGAGAGGTGGGACTTCGGCGCACATTTCTTTTTATCACAGAGCAAGATCTTTCCCAGAGGCCTCTGTCAGTCTTCCTATCAGATCTCGTTCGGTGGGATTTGATCGGTGCCCTAGCTGCAAAAGAATGGAGGAATGTGTGCTTCTGGTCCGTGCTCTTCACTCTCTGTAGTGGGCGGTGGGCTTTGGCATTTGGAAGCCGTGGAGAAGTGTGTGTGTGTGTGTGTGTGTGTGTGTGTGTGTGTGT
>PITA01017300.1:28738-43971 GCA_004023965.1 Spilogale gracilis | reverse complement strand
GGTATTTGTTTTCAATGGTTCAGCTCTGCGGGCTTCCTCCCCCACTCCCCTGTCTCTGGGGGCAAGCCTCCAGACCCTCCAATTTGTTTCTACCTTTTTGCCGGTGTTCTTTGTCTCTCGTGGCGGTCCAGAAGTGGGAAATATCACATTTCAGGCTGGTTTCATGGGTGTTCACGGTGGTCTTGTAGTGGTTTTTTTGTTGGAATTCAGCTCTCTTCAGGGAACTCCCTGAAATGCGGTCACCTGGCCTTCCGCCATCTTGCTATATTTTATAATTTTTTAAAAGATTTTATTTGACAGAGAGAAACACAGCCAGAGAGGAAACATGAGCAGGGGAGTGAGAGAGGGAGAAGCAGGCTTTCCTCCAACCAGGGAGCCTGATGTGGGGCTTGATCCCGGGACTCTGTCATCATGACCCGAGCTGAAGGCAGACGCTTAACAACTGAGCCACCCTGGTGCCCCTTATAATGTTTTTATTATCCCAAAAAGAAACCCTAAAACTCTTAGCTATCACTCCTGTCTCCCCATTCCCTGTCCCCATCCTGGCAAATACTAATCTATTTTTATATCTATGTAGATTCACTTATTCTGGAAATTCATAAAAATGATCTCATACAATACATGTTATTTTGTGACTGGATTCTTTCACTTAGCATAATGTTTTCAAGGTTCATCTGTGGCATAGCATGTATCAGTACTTCATTTGTTTTTATTGCCAAATAATATTTTTAGTATAAATGTGTTTCATTTTGCTTATCCATCAGTTGATGGATTTCTGGATTATTTCCACTTTTTGGCTATTATGAATGATGCTTCTATAAATATTTGTGTACAACGTTTTGTGTGAACGTATTTTCCTTTCTCTTTGGCATAAACTTAGGGGTGAGAATGTTGGATTTCATGTTTTACTATTGGAGGAACTTCCAGACTGTTTTCCAAAGTAGCTGTACCATTTTACATTCCTTCCAACAGTGTGGCAGAGTTCCATTCTCTCCATATTTTCCCAAGACTTGTTATTCTCTGTTTTCTTTTTCTTATTCCAGCCATCCTAGAGGGTGTGCTGTAGTAACTTATTGTGGTTTCAGTTGTCATTTCTCTGATAGCTATTTATGTTCGGTATCTTTTTATGTGCTTATTGTCCGTTGCCCATTATATATTTTCTTTGGAGAAATGTCTGTTCAGGCCCTTTGTGCATTTTTAAATTAGGTTATTTGTCTTATTGTTATTGACTCATTAAAAGTCATTTCTAGGGCCCCTGGGTGGCTCAGTGGGTTAAAGCCTCTGCCTTCGGCTCAGGTCATGATCTCAGGGTCCTGGGATCGAGGCCTGCATCTGGCTCTCTGCTCAGCAGGGAGACTGCTTCCTCCTCTCTCTCTCTGCCTGCCTCTCTGCCTACCTGTGACCTCTCTCTCTGTCAAATAAATAAATAAAATATTTTTTTAAAAAGTCATTTCTATATTCTAGTTTCAAGTTATTTATCGGATACATGATTTAAAAATGTTTTCTATACTGTGGGGTTTTTTTGTTGATCTCTTGAAGGACAAAGTTTTTAATTTTGGTGAACTTTTAATTTATGAACTTTTTTTTGTCTCTTGCACTTTTAAAAAAATGACTTCCTATGTCCCCGTCCCCCTAGCCCCTGGCAACCACCATTCTGCTCTTACCTTCTATGAGTTTGATTATTTTAGATTCAACATATAAGTGGTATCATGTAGTATTTCTCCTTCTGTGTTTTGCTTATTTCACCTAGCATAATTTCCTTCAGGTTTATCCATATTCTCATAAATGGCAGGATTTCCTTCTTTATAAAGGCTGCATAATATTCCATTGTATGTATATACTGTATATACTACATATTCTTTTTGTTTGTTTGTTTTTTGTTTTTTGTTTTAAAGATTTTATTTATTTGACAGAGAGAAACACAGCCAGAGAGGGAACACAAGTAGGGGGAGTGAGAGAGGGAGAAGCAGGCTTCCTGCCGAGCAGGAAGCCCGATGTGGGACTTGATCCTGGGTCTCCGGGATCATGACCTGAGCCGAAGGCAGTCGCTCAACCAACTGAGCCACCCAGGCGCCCCTATACTACATATTCTTGATCCATTCATCTGTTGATGAATATTGAGGTTGCCTCTGTGTTTTGGCTATTGTGAATAATGCTGTAATGAACATGTGAGTTTAGATAGGTCTTCAAGAGCCTAAGTTAATTTCCTTTGGGTGTATACCCAGGAGTGGAATTGCTGGAGCATATGGTAGTTCTATTTTTAATTTTTTGAGGAATCTCCATACTGTTTCCCATAGCAGGGCACAAAGTTACATTCCTACTAACAGTGTACAAGGGTTGCTTTTTCTCTACATTTTGGCCAACATTTGTTATTGTTTGTTTTTTTGTAAAATTATTGTTAATAGGTGTAAGGTGATATTTCATTGTGGTTTTGTTTTGCATTTCCCTGATTATTAGTCATGTTGGCACCTTTACATGTATCTGCTGGCCATTTATATGTCTTGTGAGAAATGTCTCTTCAGTTTCATTACCTGTTTCTTAATTGGGTTATTTGGGTGTTTTTTGCTGTTCAGTTGTAGGAGTTCCTTATATATTTTGGATATTAACCCTTTATTAGATATATGGTTTACAAATATTTTTTCCATTCATTATGGCTGATTTTTCAATTTGTTAATTTTTTTCTTTTTCTATATAGAAGCTTTTTAGTTTGATGTTTCCCCACTTGTCTATTTTTGCTTTTGTTGTCTCTGATTTTGGTGCCCTATTCAAGAAATCATTGCCAATGCCAATGTCCAGAAGCCTTTTCCCTGTGTTTTCTTTTAGGAGTTTTACAATTTTAGGTCTCTTAATTTAAGTCTTTACTTTATTTCAGGTTAATTTTTGTGAGTGATATAAGTAGGGTCCAATTTCATTCTTTTGCATGTGGATACCCACTTTTTCCAGCACCATTTATTGAAAAGACTCTCCTTTCCCAATTACGTATTCTTGGTACCCTTGTATTTTCTGAGCTCTATTCTGTTCCATTGGTTTGTGTCTGTTTTTATATAAGTGCCATACTGTTTTGATTACTGGGCCTTTGTTATATATTTTGAAATCACAAAGTATGATTTCTCTAGCTTTGTTCTTGTTCAGAATTGGTTTGACTAATGAGGGTCTTTTGTAGTTCCCTATGAATTTCATGATTTTTTTTTCTTTCTTTAAGGAATGGCATTGGGAGAGACCCCTGGGTGGCTCAGTTGGCTATGTGTCTGCCTTTGGCGCAGGTCATGATCCCAGGGTCTTGGGATTGAGTCCTGCATCAGGCTCCTTGCTCAGCGGAGAGCCTGCTACTCCCTCCTGCTTGTGTGCTGTCTCTCTCTCTGACAAATAAATAAATAAAATCTTTAAAAAATACCGTTGGGATTTTGATGGGGATTGCATTGACTCTCTACATTGCTTTGGTTAGTATGGGTATTTTACCAATATTAATTCTCTGAATCCATGAACATGGGATGTCTTTAAATTTTTTGCATGTATTTTAATTTTTTTACTGTTTTGGTTTTTTTTTTAGAAGATTTTTATTTATTTGACAGAGAGAAACACAGCCAGAGAGGTAACACTAGCAGGGGGAGTGAGAGAGGGAGAAGCAGGCTTCCCGCTGAGCAGGCAGCCCGATGCGGGGCTTGATCCCGGGTCTCCGGGATCATGACCTGAGCTGAAGGCAGTCGCTTAACCAACTGAGCCACCCAGGCACCCCTTTACTGGTGTTTTATAGTTTCTTATTGTGTAAGTTGTTCATCATCTTTGGTTACATTGATTCCTAAATATTTTATTCTCTTTAGAACTATCATAAATAGGATTTTAATTTCCTTTTTGAAGATTTTATTTATTTGAGAGAGACAGAGTGACAGAGAGTAGGGGTAGGAGCCAAGGGAGAGGGAGAAGGAGGGAGAAGCAATTCCAAGCAGAGTCTGCACTGAGCATGGAGCCTGACATGGGGCTCTATCTCAGGACCCTGAGATCATGACCTCAGCTGAAACCAAGAGTTGGAAGCTTAACTGCCTGACCCACCCAGGTGCCCCTCTTAATTTCCTTTGTTAGTATATTGCCTTTGCCTTTTATGTCATAGCTCAGAAATCACTGCCTAACCCAAGATCATGACTTTATTCCTAGGTTTTGTATAAGAGTTTTATAGTTTTAGCTCTTCTGTTTAAATTTTTTTAATCTATTTTGTGTTAATTTTTGTGTAGGTTGTAATATAACCAAAATTTCTTTTAAAGATTTTATTTATTTGACAGAGAGAAACACAGCCAGAGAGGGAACACAAGCAGGGGGAGTGAGAGAAGGAGAAGCAGGCTTCCCGCCTAGCAGGGAGCCCGATGTGGAGCTTGATCCCGGGTCTCCAGGATCATGACCTGAGCCGAAGGCAGTCGCTTAACCAACTGAGCCACCCAGGCGCCCCTAACCAAATTTTTTTTAAAGATTTTTTAAAATTTATTTGACAGAGAGAAACACAGCCAGAGAGGGAACACAAGCAGGGGCAGTGAGAGAGGGAGAAGCAGGCTTCCTTCCAAGCAGGGAGCCCGATGTGGGACTCGATCCTGGGTCTCCAGGATCATGACCTGAGCCAAAGGCAGTTGCTTTACCAACTGAACCACCCAGGCGCCCCTAACCAAATTTTTTTTTGCATGTGACTCTTCAGTTTTCCCACCATTTATTGAAAAGATTATTCTTTTCCTATTAAAATGTATTGGAACCCTCAAAAATCAATTGATCATAAATGTATGGATTTATTTTTGGGCTCTCGATTCTTTTCCATTTACCTGTGTCTGCCAGTACAAAACTCTTTTTTGATTGTTGCTTTGAAATCAGCTTTGAAATCAGGAAATATGGGACCTCCAGCTTTGTTCTAAGATTGTTTTGGTTATTCTTGTTCCCTTGAAATTCCATGTGAATGTTAGAATTAGCTTGCTGGTTTCTACAAAGAACCAGCTGGGATTCTGATAGGTACTCCCTGGATCACTTTGGATAGTATTGCCATCTGAACAATGTTGTCTCCTGATCTGTGAACATAGGATGTCTTTCCAGTTATTTAGGTCCCCTTTAGTTTTTGTCAACAGTGTTTTATAGTTTTCATAGTAAAAGTTTTATACTTCTTTTATTAAGTTTATTCCTGATTTAGTTTTTTTGATGTTATTACAAATGGAATTGTTTTATTTCTTTTTTTTGAGTATAGTTGGCGCAAATTCTTATGTTAGTTTCAGGTGTACAACATAGGGATTCAACAAGTTTATACATTAAGCTATGTTCACCACAAGTGTAGCTACTATCTGTCCCATTACATGGCTATTACAGTATCATTAACTATATTCCTTATGCTGGATCTTTTATTCACATGACTTACTCCTTTCATAACTGGAAGCCTATATCCCCCATATCCCTTCCCCTAATTTGTCCAACCTCCCCACCCCCTCCTCTTTGGCAACTATCAATTCTCTATATTTATAGGTCTGATTCCACTTACTGTTTATTCATTTGTTGTATTTGTTTTCTGTTTGGGGATTTTTTTTTGGATAACACTTATAAGTGAAATTATATGATATTTGTCTTTTTCTGACTGACTTATTTCACTTAGCATTATACCCTCTAGAACCATTCATGTTATTGCAAATGGCACAGTCTCATTCTTCTTTTATGGCTGAGTAATAGTGCAGCATGTGTAAGATATGAGATATACATACACACACACACATACACAGCACATATACACACACATTATGTATCCCACATCTTCTTTATCCATTCATCTGTGGATAGACATTTGGAGCGCTTCCATATTTGGCCATTGTAAATAATGCTGCAGTAAACATAGGGGTGCATATATCTTTTCAAATTAGTGGGGTTTTTCTGTTTTTTTTAAAGATTTTTTTTTATTTATTTATTTGACAGAGAGAGAGAGATCACAAATAGGCAGAAAAGCAGGCAGAGAAAGAGGAGGAAGCAGGCTCCCCGTGGAGCAGAGAGCCCGATGTGGGACTTGATCCCAGGACCCTGAGATCATGACCTGAGCTGAAGGCAGAGGCTTAACCCTCTGAGTCACCCAGGCGCCCCTTAAATTAGTGTTTTCATTTTCTTTGTAAATACCCAGTAGAGGAATTACTGGATAATGTGGTAATTCTATTTTTAATTTGAGGAACTTGCATACTTCTTTCCACAGTGGCTGTACCAACTTTTATTTCCACCAACAGTGTACAAAGGTTTCCTTTTTACCATATCCCTGCCAACATATCTTATTTCTTGACTTTTTTGATTTTAGCCATTCTGACAGGTATGAGGTGATATCCTGTTGTGGTTTTGATTTGCATTTCCCTAATGATGAGGGATGTTGAGCATCTTTTCCTGTGTCTGTTGACCATCCCTATGTCTTTGGAAAAATATCTATTCCTGTCCTCTGCCCATTTTTAAATTCGATTATTGTGTTTTTTAGTGTCAAATTGTAGAGGTTCTTTATACACTTTGGATACTAACCACTTATCAGCTATATCATTTATAAATATCTTCTCTGGTTTAGTTAGGTTGCCTTTTTGTTTTGTTGAAGGTTTCCTTTGCTGTGCAAAAGTTTTTATTTTGACATGACCCAATAGTTTATTTTCAAATTAAATTTAATTTTTTAAAAAGTTTTGTTTATTTGAGAGAGCACAAACCAGGGAGGTGGGGGGAGGGAGAAGCTGATTCCCTTCTAAGCAAGAAGTCTAATGCGAGGTTCGATTCCAGAAGCCTGAGATCATGACCTGAGCTGAAGGCAGACACGTAAGCACCCCGAAATAGTTTACTTTTGCTTTTGTTTCCCTTGCCTTAGGAGACATATCTAGAAAAATGTTGCTGTCGCTTATGTCAAAGAAATTACTGCCTATGTTTTCTCCTAGGGTTTTTATGGTTTAAAGTCTCACATTTAGGTCTTTAATTCATTTTGCATTTATTTTTGTATACAGTGTAAGAAAATGGTCCAGTTTGATTCTTTTGCATGTAGCTGTCCAGTTTTCCCATCACCATTTGTTGAAGAGAATGTCTTCCTCGTTGTATAATCTTGCCTCCTTTGTCATAGATTAATTGGCTATGTAATTGTTGGTTTATTTCTGGACTCTTTATTCTGTTCCATTGATCTATGTGTCTATTTTTATGCCTATTCCATATATTTTAATTACTATAGCTTTGTGGTATATCTGGGAATCTGGAATTGTGATACTTTTAGCTTTATTCTTCTTTTCTAAGATTGCTTTGGCTACTTTGGGTCTATGGTGGTTCCATATAAATTTTAGGATCATTTGTTCTGATTCCATTAAAAATTGCTGTTGGTATTTTGATGGGGATTGCATTAAATCTGTAGATTGCTTTAGGTAGTATAGATAATTTTAATTAATTATTTTTTATTAGTTTCAGAGGTAGAATTTAGTGATTCATCAGTTGCATATAACACCCAGTACTCATTACATCAAGTGCCTTCCTTAATGCCCATCATCCAATTATCCCTTCCCCTCACCCACCTCCCCTTCAGCAACCTAATATTTGTTTCCTAGAGTTAAGTATCTCTTATGGTTTGCCTCTCTGTTTCCATCTTTTATTTTTCCTTCCTTTTGCCTATTTATCTGTTTCCTTCCTTTTGCCTGTTCATCTGTTTAATTTCTTAAATTTCACATATGATTGAAATCATATGGTATTTGTCTTTCGCTGACTACCTTATTTTACTTAGCATAATACCTTCTAATTCCATCCATGTCACTGCAAGTGGCAAGGTTTCATTTTTGAACACTGAGTAATATTCCGTTGTGTACACACACACACACACACACACACACACACACACACATACCACATCTTCTTTATCCATTCATTTGTTGATGGACATCAGGGCTCCTTGGTAGTATGGACATTTTAACAATATTAATTCTTCCAGTCCGTGAACATGGAATGTTTTTCCATTTCTTTGTGTTATCTTCAGTTTCTTTCACCAGTGTTTTATAGTTTTCAGAGTATAGGTCTTTCTACCCTTTGATTAAATTTATTCCTCGGTATTTTATTCTTTTGGGTGCAGTTATAAATGGCGTTGCTTTCTAAATTTCTCTTTCTGCTACTTCATTACTAGTGTATAGAAATGCAACGGATTTCTCTATATTAATTTTGTATCCTGTGACCTTACTGAATTCATTGATCAGTCCTGGTAGTTTTTTGGTGGAAAGTCTTTACCATTTTCTGTATATAGTATCATGTCATCTGCCAATAGTGAATGATCATTTTTGCTATCGGTGTACATTAAGAATATTGGTCTGACGTTTTCTCTTTTTGTGGCATCTTTGTGTGGTTTTGGTATCAGGGTAATGCTGGCCTTGTAGAATGTATTTGGAAGCTTTCCTTGCTCTTATATTTTTTGGAATAGTTTGGGGAGAATAGGTATTAAGTCTTCTTTAAAAGTTTGGTAGAATTTGGGGTGCCTAGGTAGCTCAGTTAAGTGTCCAACTCTCGCTTTCAGTTCAGGTCATGATCTCATGATCATGAGATTGGCCCTGTGACTGGCTCCCTGCTGAACATGGAGTCTGCTTAGAATTCTCTCACTCTCTCTCTGCCCCTTCCCCTGTGTACTCTCTCTGTCTCTCAAGTAAACAAATCTTTATTTTTTAAATATTTTATTTATTTATTTGACAGGGAGAGAGAAAAAGAGAGCACAAGGAGGGGGAGCAGCAGTCAGAGGGAGAGGGAGAAGCAGGCTCTCGACTGAGCAAGGAGCCCAACACAGGGCTCCATCCCAGGACTCTAAGGTCATGACCTGAGCTTAAGGCAGACGTTTAACTGACTGAACCACCCAGGTGCCCCATAAATAAATCTTTAAAAAAACAAGTTTGGTAGAATTCACCTGTGAATCCATCTGGTCCTGGCCTTTTATTTTTTGGTAGGTTTTTTTTTTAATTACCTGTTCAGTTTTGTTACTTGTAATTAGTCTGTTCAGATTTTTTTAAAGATTTTATTTATTTGACAGAGAGAAACACAGCCAGAGAGGGAACACAAGCAGGAGGAGTGAGAGAGGGAGAAGCAGGCTTCCCGCAGAGCAGGGAGCCCAATGTAGGGCTCGATCCCGGGTTCCCGGGATCATGACCTGACCCGAAGGCGGTCACCCAACCACCTGAGCCACCCAGGTGCCCTGTTCAGATTTTCTATTTCTTCCTTGTTCAGTTTTGGAAAATTGTGTGTTTCTAAGTATTTATCCATTTATTCTAGGTTGTCCACGTTGTTGGCATCTAAGTTTTCATATAGTTATTCCCTTATAATTCTTTGTATTTCTGTGGTGTTAGTTATTACTTTCTCTCATTTCTGATTTTATTTTTTTGGGGTCCTTCCTCGTTTTCTTGATGAGTCTGGTAAGGGTTTATCCATTTTGTTTATCTTTTCAAAGAGTCAACTCTTAGTTTCATTTTTTTTCTTTTTTTAATCTCTTTGTCATGTGTTTCTGCTTTTATCTCTATTATTTCCTTTCCTCTACTCACCTTGGGATTTGTTCTTTTTCTAGTTTTCTTAAGTGTAAGGTTAGATTGTTTTTTTGAGCTTTTTCTTGTTCTTGAGGTGGACCTGCATGGCTATACCTTTCACTCTTAGAAATAGTTTCACTATGTCACAAAGATTTTGGACTGTTGTGTTTTAATTTTCATTTGTCTCCATATATTTTTTGTTTCTTTGATTGCTTCATTGAGCCATTGGTTGTTTAATATCATGTTGTTTGGTCTCCATTTGTTTGTGTTTTTTCCAGTTTTTTTTTCTTGTGATTTTTTTCTTTTTTTTTTTTTTAAAGATTTTATTTATTTGACAGAGAGAAACACAGCCAGAGAGGGAACACAAACAAGCAGGGGGAGTGAGAGAGGGAGAAGCAGGCTTCCCGCGGAGCAGGGAGCCCGATGTGGGGCTCGATCCCAGATCTCCGGGATCATGACCTGAGCCAAAGGCAGTCGCCTAACCAACTGAGCCACCCAGGCACCCCTTTTGATTTTTTTTCTAGTTTCATACCATTGTGATTGGAAAAGGAGCATGATATGATTTCAGTCTTCTTAAATTTATTGAGGCTTGTTTTGTGATCTAATATGTGATCTAATCTAATATGTGATCTTCCCTGCAGAATGTTCCGTGTGCACTAGAAAAGAATGTGTATTCTATTGTTTTGGGTTAGAATATTCTGTGTATGTCCATCTGGTCCAATATGTCACTCAAAGACATTGTTTTAGAATTGTTTTCTTAATTTCATGTTCATTTTTCTCTTAATCCTATATAGAAATGCAATTGATTTGTGTATATTGATATTATATCCTGAAACCTTGTTGAACTCATTTTTTGGTTGTTAAACCCATTTTTTAGTTTTTACAGATTTTCAGTGGATTCCTAAGGATTTTCTGAGTTTGAGTCTACTCTAGGTACCTCATATAAGTGGAATCATACAGTATTTGTCCTTTTGTAAATAGCTTAGCATGTCTTCAAGCTCCATCCCTAATAAAGCATGTGTACAAATATCCTTCCTTTTTTAGGACTGAATATTCCACTGTAGGTGTATACCACATTCTGTTTATCTGTTCATCCTTTCTTAAAATCTCAATCCCGGGGTGCCTGGGTGGCTCAGTTGGTTAAGCAACTGCTTTTGGCTCAGGTCATGATCTCGGAGACCCCTCTCTCACTCCCCCTGCTTGTGTTCCCTCTCTGGTTGTGTTTCTCTCTGTCAAATAAATAAAATCTTTAAAAAAAATAAATAGAATCTCAATCCCTCTTTAATTAATTTTGTTCATTTTAGTACAGGTGATACACAATGTTACATTCGTTTCAGTTGTACAACATGATTCAACTTCTCTATAAGTTATGCTGTGCTCATCACAAGTGTAGCTACCATGTGTCACCATACAACACTATTATAATACCATTGATTATATTCCTTATACTGTAACTGAAATCTCTTCTGTGATTCATTCATTTCATAACTGGAAGCCTGTATATCCCACTCCCCACCACTCATTTTGCTTATCTGCCTTACCTCCTTCCCTGTGGTGGCTATCAGTTTTCTGTATTTATGGGTCTAATTCTGCTTTTTGTTTGTGTATTCATTTTGTTTTTTTAGATACCACATGAGTGAAATCATATGGTATTTTTCTCAGTCTGCTTTATTTCATTTAGCGTAATACCCTCTAGGTCCACCATGTCTGTTTTATCCTTTGATGAACACTTGGGATTACTTCTCATTTTTGGCTTTTGAAATTAACGCTGCTATGAATATGGGTGTAGAATTATCTGTTGAAGTCCTTGCTTTCAGTTCTTTTGGGTATATACCCAGGAGTGGAATTGCTGGATTATATGATAACTCTATTCTTACTTTTTTTAAAGAAACACTGTAATGTTTTCCATAAGTGTTTCCATATTGAGTTTATATTCATACCAGCCTGGCACAGGGGTTCCAGTTTCTCCATGTCCTCACCAGCACTTGTTATTTTCTGTTTGTTTTTTTATAGCCATCCTATATATGTGAGGTGGTATCTCATTGTGGTTTTGATTTTCATTTCCCTAATGATTTCTGATGTAGAGCACCTTTTCATGTGCTCATTGGTCATATGTATATCTTTGGAGGAATGTCTATTCAAGTCCTTCACCCATTTTTTTCAAGTCAGGTTGTTATTTTGTTGTTGAGTTGTAGGAGTTCTTTATATAAAAAGTCTTTGTTTTTACCCCTTATCAGATAACTGATTTACGAATATTCGTCCCATAGGTTGCCTTTTCATTCTGTTATTTGTATCCATTGATGTGTAGAACTTTTTTTTTAAAGATTTTATTTATTCATTTGACAGAGAGAAACACAGCCAGAGAGGGAACACAAGCAGGGGAAGAGAGAGGGAGAAGCAGGCTTCCCCAGAGCAGGGAGCCCAATGTGGGGCTTGATCCCAGGACTCCAGGATCATGACCCGAGCCCAAGGCAGTCACTTAACCAACTGAGCCACCCAGATGCCCCAATGTGTAGAACTTTTTAAGTTTAAGTTAGTTTTGTTGTCTTTTTTCTCCCTGTTTTTGCTTTTGTTTCCTGTGCTTTTGGTGTCATATCCAAGAAATGATTGCACAGTCCAATATCATAAAGCTTTTCTCCTATGTTTTCTTCTGTGGATTTTATAGTTTTAAGTATTATGTTTAGGTTTTTAATTCATTTTGAGTTAATTCTTGTCTGTGGTATAAAGTAAGTGGTCAGCTTCACTACTTCTTGTGGATATCCAGTTTCCATAGCACTATTTGTTGGAGAGACTGTTCTTTCCTTTTTAAGTGATCTTGACACCTTTGTCAAAGGTCTTTTGATCATATACTGCATGAGAGTTTCTCAGCTCTCTCTTCTGTTCTACTGATCTATAAGTCTGTCTTCATGCCAGTACCACACTGTTTTAATTACTGTAACTTTATGGTAAATTTTGAAATCAGGAGGTGTGAGACTTTTTGTTTTGATATTCTTTTTTTAAAGATTTTATTTATTTGAGAGAGAGAGAGCATGAGTGGGGGGAGGAGCAGACTCCCTGATGAGCAGGGAACCCAATGTGGGGCTCAATCCCAGGACCCTATGATCATTACATGAGCTAAAGACTGATGCTTAACCAACTGAGCCACCCAGGTACCACTGTTTTTCTTTATTTCATTTATTTCTTGCTCTAATCATTATTATTCATGATTGACCCTTATACAACACAGGTTTGAACTGCACAAGTCTACTTCATGCAGATTTTTTTTTCAGTAAATATAGTATAGTACTATAAATGTATTTTCCTTATGATTTTTATAACATTTTTTAAAGTTTAAATTCAATTAGCCAACATATAGTACATCATTAGTTTCAGATGTAGTGTTCAGTAATGCATCAGTTGCGTATAATACCCAGTGGTCATCACATGCTCCTTCTTTTTACTACATGTGTATGTTCGGGGTTCGGGGTAAATACCCAGTAGTGCAGTTGCTGGGTTGTAGGGTAGCTTTATTTTTAACATCCTGAGGAATCTCCATACTGTTTTTCCAGAGTGGCTGCACCAGCTTGCACTCCCACCAACAGCATAAGAGGATTCCCCTTTCTCCACAAGCTCTCCAACATTGTTGTTTCTTGTCTTGCTAATTTTAGCCATTATAGTTGGTGTAAAGTGGTACCGTTTTCTTTTCTCTAGCTTACTCTATTGTAAGAATACAGTATATAATGCATATAAAATATGTGCTTATCGATTATTTATGTTACTGGTCAAGCTTCTGATCAACAGGCTGTCAGTAGTTAAGTTTTTGGGGAGCCAAAGTTATACACTAAAATTTTTGACTGCACCAGGATTGGTACCCCTAACTGCATGTAATTCAAGGGTCACGTGTACTTTTTTCTTACTTTGGGTTTAGTTTGCTTTCTTTTTTCTAGTTTCTTAAGGCAGTAGGTTAGATTACTGAATTGGGATAATCCTTCAGAGAATTTAAAGGCTGGGTTTTTAAAAATAGTCTGCCAAATTTTCTTATTTTCTGGGTATGGGTCCATAGAACTCATGATCTCATTCTGGAAGTGGAACTCTGTGTGGACACTTTTTATCATAAAGTAACCACACTCAGTGTCTTGAATGTCCTGCTAGAGACCTACTGCATATTTCTGTGTAAATGATCTTTATAACACTTTAAACCATATTTACTTTTCTGTCTCTTGAATTTTTTTAAAGATTTTATTTATTTATTTGACACAGAGAGAGATCACAAGTAGGCAGAGAGGCAGGCAGGCAGAGAGAGAGGAGGAAGCAGGCTCCCCGCCGAGCAGAAAGCCCGATGTGGGCCTCGATCCCAGGACCCTGAGATCATGACCTGAGCTGAAGGCAGAGGCTTTAATCCACTGAGCCACCCAGGAGCCCTCTTGAATTTTTTTTAAAGCTTTTATTTATTTATTTGACAGAGAGAGAGAGAGAGATCGAGAGAGATCACCAATAGGCAGAGAAGCAGGCAGAGAAAGAGAGGGAAGGAGGCTGTCCACTGAACAGGGAGCCCAGTGTGGGGCTAGATCCCAGGACCCTGAGATCATGACCTGAGCCGAAGGCAGAGGCCCAACCCTCTGAGCCACCAGGCGCCCCTGTCTCTTGAATTTTTGACTTAATGTCTAGGCTTTTTGTATGTAAAGGGCTGCCTCATTCTTTTTGATGTCTCCATAGTATTCTGTCTTATGAATCTATGTTTAAGCATGTAAGTTGAACATTTAAGTTGTTTCTAGTTCTTTTTTTAAAAACGATTTTATTTATTTATTTGACAGAGAGATCACAAGTAGGCAGAGAGGCAGGCAGAGAGAGAGGAGGAAGCAGGCTCCCCGCTGAGCAGAGAGCCCGACATGGGCCTCAATCCCAGCACCCTGGGATCATGACCTGAGCTGAAGGCAGAGGCTTTAACCCACTGAGCCACCCAGGCGCCCCGAATATTTTTAAACCACATACATCATTTCATACATATATAAGTGTCTGTTGATAAAATTGCTCTAAGTGGAATTGTTTTCAAAGTGTATATCTTTTTTATTTTGTTGGGTGTCATTAAATTTTAGCACCTGGGTGGCTCAGTTGGTTAAGCATCTGCCTTCGGCTTGGGACAAGATCCTGGGGTCTTGGGATCCAGTCCCGTGTCGGGCTCCCTGCTTCTCCCTCTCCCTGTGCCCTTCCCCCTGCTCATGTTCTCTCCCTCTCCTCTCAAATAAATAAAAATAAAAAAAAAACAAATTTTAGCTTTTAGTAGAAGTTATACGAATTTACATTACTGCTAACAATGAATGAAAGATTTGTTGGTTTCACCAAACCCTGTCAACATGGTTGCATCAAGTTCTTATTTGGTAAAGCCTGTAATGAATTATAGAGTATGATTGATTTTCATAAGTGAAATAGTTTTTCTTGTAGACTGTGTGTGTGTGTTAGAAGAGTCAGTCTCTAAAGCAGTAAATATTATCAACTTGAACATAGGTAAGCAAGCTCATTTTGGAGGATCAGGAATTGATATATTCTTTTATTTTTATTTTTTTTTATTTTTTTTTTTTAAAGATTTTATTTATTTGACAGAGAGAAACACAGCCAGAGAGGGAACACAAGCAGAGGGGAGTGAGAGAGGGAGAAGCAGGCTTCCCGCCGAGCAGGGAGCCCGATGTGGGACTCGATCCCGGGTCTCCGGGATCATGACCTGAGCCGAAGGCAGTCGCTTAACCAACTGAGCCACCC
>PITA01017300.1:12520-28638 GCA_004023965.1 Spilogale gracilis | reverse complement strand
ATATATTCTTTTAAATCAGAAAACAGTTTTTAAAATTTTTAAGGAAGGTTGGTTCTGACTGGAAGATTTAAATTCTAGTAGCATAGAACACATCTGGCAAAATGTGAAACTGCCATTTTTGTAACTGATGATGTTTCTTTATGGTTCTGAAAATGTTAGGGTTTAAATGTCAAGCTGTATTTTAGAAGAGTGCCTTTTGAGCCCTTGTAACCAACTAACTGCTCGCTAAGTATCTTACCTTCAAGATGGTAAAAATAACCTCTGATACCATGGTAATATGATATAATGCTGAAATTTTTATTTTATGGAATTTTAACATTGTAAATATTTCAAAGTAGTCAGCTTTTTAGAGATAATTTAGTAAATTTAATTTGAACAATCCATTCTCAGTATCAAAGAGCTCCACTCAGTTAATGAGTCAAAATATTTTGAACATTTGTAAAGCCTACATTTCAGGAAATTCTGAAGCTCTAGATTTTATTATAAGTACCTTTGAATCAATAGTTTTCTTTATTCATTCAACAAATATTTATTTTGTATTTCACTATGCCTCTCACACTGGGAATATAGTACCTAAGAAGACAGATACCATCTCTGCCCAAATGGAGTTTATGTTCAAATAAGAACAAACAATAAACAAGTAATGAAATAAGTAAACATAATTTTGAATTTTGAGAAATGCTAGGAGGGACATATGCACAGGGGGGTAACAGAAAGAGTGACTGAGGAGTTATCAGGAATGTGTGTTCAAGAAAGGCTTTTTTTAAAGATTTTATCTATTTGACAGAGAGAAACACAGCCAGAGAGGGAACACAAGTAGTGGGAGTGAGAGAGAGGGAGAAGCAGGCCTCCGGCTGAGCAGGGAGCCCGATGTGGGACTCGATCCCGGGTCTCCGGGATCATGACCTGAGCTGAAGGCAGTCGCTCAACCAACTGAGCCACCCAGGCGCCCCAAGAAAGGCTTTTTGAGGAGGTGGCATTTGGTCTAAGATTTCTTCTAAAAGATGAGAATAAACCACCCTAGGAGTGGCTGGAATAAGAGCATTCCAGGTGGTGGGAATGGTAGAGTGGCTCAAGGGGTTCAAGGAAAAAAGGAAGGTCAGTATGGCTTATAGTTTAAGGAATAGGAGTGAGAATGGGATGAAATAAGATGCCAGAGATTCAGGGGCTATCTTTCTTACAGATCTGTTGGGAGTGCCATGGGAAACAATTGAAAAATTTTAAAGCAAAGTCATAATATGGTCTGAGTTTATGTTTAATAGAGATCAATTTGGCTTTTTTGTGAAGGATAGAGTTATAAGAGGCCCAAGTGGCTGCAGGGGCACCAGTTAGGCTGTTGGTAGAGTCTAGATAAGAGATACTGGTAGAGATTTGAATAAATGTGGTAGTAGGAATGGATGGAAGTGGACTGATTTGAAATATATTGCAGAGGTAGAACAGACAGGACTTAATGAATGGCTTCATTAGAAGTAGGAGGCAAGCCATAAGAGATGCTGAACTTGAGGAAACTAAGGATTGCAGGAGGGGAGGTGGGGGGGAGGGGATAACTGGGTTATTAGCATTAAGGAGGGACCTTGATGTAGTGAGCACTGGTGTTATATGCAACTGATGAATCACTAAATTCTGCCTCTGAAACTAATTTTAAAAAGTAGGAATGAAGAAAAGGACTTGTGAGTTTTTTTCATTGAGCAACTGGGTAGATGGTGTTTCCATGTATTAATAAGAGGAATACTGATGAAAGAATAAGAGAGGTTATTTTGGTTTGGGGGGAGGGCAAGTTGAGACTCAAGTTCTGTTTTGATCCTAAGTTTGAGATGCCTGTTAGATATCCAAGAAGTGTTAAGTATAGGCAGTTTGAAGCTGGGCTTGGAGTTCAGGGGAGAATTTGGAACTAGAGAAATAAATATGAATTCATAAGCGTGGAGTATATTTAATGAGTAAACCACATGTTCTCACTTTTTAACTTCTCAGGGATCAGGATGCATCTTGCGTTTGATGTCAGCCAGACAGCAATGAAAATATAGTTGTCATTTGCTGTTTTTGAGTATGCCCAGGCAGATTACCAGAATCAGACCTTGCAGGATGTTTGTCAGCAGGTTGGGGAAAAACTTGGAGAAAATACTGGAACACTCTTGTAAGCCCCCAAAACCAAATGTCTTAGAGAAAAGGGGGTGGGGAAACAGTGTATCATACATGTTATAGACTTTTCTTGAAGCAGGAGCCAAAAGTAGGTTAGCTTTATGTAATTGGGACCTTAACACTAGTATCCTTTAGTCCTTTTAAGAAATGTTGCATTGCCAACACTCTGGCAGTGAAGATGATATTGTGTGAAAAAACATAGTTACCTACATCTCTTCAGTACAAAAGTAATTCAGAAGAGTAGGACTCCAAATGTGAAATTTTAGAAATACTTTCACAACATAATTTTGTTTATATTTACTATTTCATGTTTATAAAAATGTATGATCAAAATCTTCCTACATCTAAAACTGAATCGTAATAAAATAAAAAATTCTAAGTGTTAAGAACACATTATGTTATACATAGCTTAGTAGGTCTAGTTTTTTCTTAGGAATATATAAAAAAATTGTTATAGAATTGATGACTTTTCATTGAAATATAGTGGATGATAAAGATAGGAAGTAAATGGGATCACCTAGGTCTGTGTATTCATAATCAGTTTTTATAAAATCTGTATACACAGATTGACTCACCATCCTCAGACATCCTCCTCATGCTTCAAAATTCAGTTCAAGTGTCCTTTACTTCAAAAGATGCCTTCTTTAACATCTTTAATCTTTACTCCAGTGTCTGGGTATAGATTTGAGGCCATAAATTAGCAAAATGGTACTCACTTTATTCACCTTAATCTTGTTTTCCTTCTGTTTGTGCTAGTAGGGAGAAATGTGGAAGGTTATTGTGAGTGTTTACTCAAAAGGAATGCAGGAGTGATAGTAGGAATAAAATGTAGCAAATGAATCAGACAATGAAGAGCTATCTTAATTATCTAGTAATCTTTGCTAACCAAACATTTTCATCTCCTTTTGTTTTTTAAGGAATGGCCAGAAGAAAGGACAGTTAACATGAGCTCTATTCGGGTAAATAAATTTATTTTCATCATTTCAGGGATTTACTGTAGCTCATTTCATCAAAAAAATTATACTTTTCCTTTTCCGCAGTCTTAAGCCTACTGCCTCCACAAAGTCAAAGTGAAATGTTTGCTTCCTGAATTATTTCCAGTGAGTTTTATGTGAATTTATTGGCACATATCCTCTACAGTCTTCTCTAAGTTATGACTATTCATAGTTTGAATCTTGCTCTTATATCTGTGCATTGTCTCATTTTAGAGTACAGTTGCATGTATTCAAAATGTAACTGTAATGAGACTGATTTAACAAAACCTGACATAGTTGTCTCATCATTACAGCAACTCTGCTGTGTACATATTTAATGTAGGCAGTAATATAATAATGTCTGCTCCCATGTTGAAATTTAGATGTTGAATTTCTAGATTATGGGATGATGACCCATTTCCATTTCATAGTACTTATTCAGTTGAAAAACTAAAATTTTTCACCAATATAATAAAAGGAATGTTTAACTCTTAAAATTTGGGTACTTTCTGGTTTGGATGTCACTTTAGTGCCTGAGTTCCACTTAGGAACCTGGCCGCTCTGAGCTAACTCCTGGTATATGAATTCAGGACATTGGGAACTTTTCCTAGGGAAAGAAGAGGTAGAGAATAAGCATAGTAAATATTTGATGAGTAATTTTCCCTTTTTTGTGCCTGCAGGGAAAGAAATGGAACTGGTATTTGGACTATTTATTTTCAGAGGGGTTACAAGGCTTGAAACTTTTCATAAGAAGTAGTATTCATCATTCTTCTGTCCCCTGATCAGAAAGCATAAACCACAGCATCAACATTAAGTGAATTTTGACTGAAACGAACTGACTGTACTGGACTAAATTCTTTTCCTTGTTGCTAGAGAGGCCAAGTGGTTCAACTTGAGTCTGCATAATCTTTTCATCAACAGACTGCCATCCTCAGGGAGTACTTGGACTGGCCTTATATGTGTGGGCCAGGAGACCCTCAGTGTGGCTAACTTTATTTTTCAGGATCTAGATTCTTTAGCTCACTAGTAAAAAATGACTTCATCTTCAGGCTCTGCCGTTGACCAAATTATATGTAGATTTATGTTATGTGACAGGATTTTTCACGTTCTTGTGGACTGTAAGTTGTATTGATGGAAGAGAGCAGATAATATATAGTGGCAGTTAAGCCACAGACATGCTCATGAAAAATGCCCTGCCTCTGAAACCTCTGGGGATATTGCCATTTTTGTTATCGTGAACAACAGTGTCAGCATCAAGTTAGCAGGATATAACATTTCTAACTCTGTCTAGTTGGTAGCTTCCTGGGCCTTCACTAGTAGCAATTTGATAAGAGAAGGAAGTGGAGAGGATTGTGGGATAATCTAAAATTTATTCCAGTTTGATATATTTATTCCAGTTTGATTTCACAAAACTATACTGTTGTGTGTGTGTATGTATATGTTATATACCCATTTTTAAGTGGTCAGGCCCAAATAAACAGACTTTATTTTCAGGGATAATTCTGAAGCTTTAAAAAAATTTTTATAGTAGCTAAAATATCTTGCTGACAATTCAGCTTCAGTACTACTGAGTAACTTCCCCTTCTGGTAAATCTCATATCATTTGAGAAAAATTAAGCTGATTTTATTTTTGTTTTTAAGGGCGTATTCCTGTGGTTTTTGTTTTTCCTTTAAAGCAAAATAAAACTCTATATTATTAGGTAATGTTCAGACTAGAATCCCATTCATTTTTTGATTCAGTGCATATTTAGCTTACTATGTAGCAGATATTCTTTTGTGTGGTAGTTGTATAAGTGTGACCAATACAAAGTACTTCTTTTGTAGATGTACTACCTCCCTTTGGAAAAGGTGGGCAATAAAAATATAAGCAAAAATATAGTATGAGATGCTATAAAGAAGAAGCAGGGAATAGGGGCAGAATATTAAGAGGGTTGTTACCTTAAGGCCTGTTTGAGGAGTTGACCTATGCAGAAGCCCTAATGAAATAAGTGTATGAGCCATGTGAAAATTTGGGGAAAGAGCATTCTGGGAAGAGGTAAAGGCAAGTTGTGAAAGACTTAAATGTTAAATTAGTTGGCACATTTGAAGAACAGCAGAGAAGCCAGTAAGTTTACAATATAGTAATTAAAGGAGAAGAGTAGTAAGAAATAAAATAGGAGAGAAACCAGAGAGTAGTTCATGAAGGGCCTTTAATGTGTTATAGATATATAATAGAAGCCATTAGAAAGACTGAGAGGGGCGCCTGGGTGGCTCAGTTGGTTAAGTGACTGCCTTCTGCTCAGGTCATGATCCCGGAGACCCGGGATCGAGCCCCACATCGGGCTCCCTGCTCGACGGGAAGCCTGCTTCTCCCTCTCTCACTCTTCCTGCTTGTGTTCCCTCTCTGGCTGTGTTTCTCTCTGTCAAGTAAATAAAATCTTAAAAAAAAAAAAAGAAAGACTGAGAGCAGAGTGAAATACTTTGATTTACCTGTATGGAGCTGTAGTTAGAAGGTTAGACTGAAGAAGATTAAGGGTTAAAGCAGAGAGACCAGTTATTAGAGTTCTAGGCAAGAGTCTTAGACTAGTGTGGTAGATGATGGTGGTTAGATAGTGGATTTAGGTTCTACTTTAAACATAGAGAAAATAGGCTCTGCTGTTAGCTTGCATATTGAAAGAGGGAAAGAGAGGAGTAAAGGGTAACTCCTAGGTTTCTGGCATCCTGGCATCCTGGAGGAGGAACAGATTTGGAGGAGTGTGGACTCAGAAGCTCTGTTTTGGCCAGGTTATGTTGGAGGTGCTGAGTAGGCAGGTGGATATCCAGGTCTAGAATTCAGGGTACATGTTGGGACTGGCAAAATTATTTTGGGCATCATTAGTGAATAGCTATGACATTTATGGGATCACTTAGTGTAGCTAGAAAAAAGAAGATAAAGACAGCAAAGAACGGAGTCCTGTGGTGTAAGCCAACATTAGGAAATAGAAGAAAAAAGAAGGAACCAGCAAAGACTGAGAAAGACCCACCAGTGGCTAGAAGAAAACTGAGGAGACTGGTTGTGCTTGTGCTGGAAGCCCAGTGAAAAAAGTGTTTTGAACAAGGGAGGGAGTATTTATTGGTGTGGAATGTTGCCTATATACCCAAGCAAAAAAAGCTTTAGCTGCTTTGAAGTCAATGTGATAGTGTCCCCAATAGATAACCTTTCTCACTTAGAGAGTTCTCTTTTGTTTTTAAGTTTGCAGTCCAAATAACTTTCCCTGTTGTTATTCAGAACATCATATTTTGGTCATTAAGATCAAGTGGAACTTTCATTTGTGAGAAGGGATTTGATTATTTTTCATGAAATTTAATCCCCAACAATCTTCCAGTCTTGGAAGAAGTTTCTAAACCTAAATTTTTGTTCCAGGAAGAAGATATTTTTCCCTTATGTTTGTCTTTTTGTTCAGTAATCATTTCCTGGGTACCTCTTCTGTTCATACTCTTCTCTTGATCCAGTTTTTTAACCCACTTAAGATTAGATGTGCAAGGGTGCGTGGATGGCTCAGTGGGTTAAAGCCTCTGCCTTCGGCTCAGGTCATGATCTCAGGGTCCTGGGATCAAGGCCCGCATCGGGCTCTCTGCTCAGCAGGGAGCCTGCTTCTTCCTCTGTCTCTGCCTGCTTCTCTGCCTTTGTGATCTCTCTCTGTCAAATAAATAAATAAAGTCTTTAAAAAAAAAGATTAGATGTGCAAATAAGCCAAATCTAGTTATTTGAAGACTCTTTTTTGAAGAATGTTCATGGCAAAGGAAAAAAGTTTTAAATAAGAAAAGCTATTTGGCTTTAGAGCAAATGTTGCCTAGAAAAGAAAGACAGAAAATTTGATATATTATCCCCACTGTACAGAAAGAGTACTTTCTTTACCTAGTATTTATGTAAAATTGTTGACATTATAAATATTGACTTAATACTGCTCAATACTAAGTTCCTGTTAGATTTCTAACCTTTTGGGGCTCCTGGGTGGCTTAGTCTGTTAAGCAGCTACCTTGGCTCGGGTTGTGATCTCAGGGTTCTAGGATCTAGCCCCAGTCAGGCTCTCTGCTCAGCAGGGAGTCTACTTTTCACTCTCCCTCTGTACTCTCCCCCTCTCTCAAATAAATAAAATCTTAAAATTTCTAGCATTTTATTTTTCTTTTTATCATAACTTCTTCTTCTTGGTCTTAAGAATGATGTAGAAAGAAAAGTAGATAAATCTATGGTGTCTCACATAAATTTGTGTTGTTTGCAGACATTCACAAATGTGATCAGTTGAAAATTAAAATGGAGAGGTTTTCTGGATGGCAGTGTGAAGAGTTCAGTGGAACTCCCCGGAGAAGTATCTAATTGGCCAAAATTAGGAAGACTAATCATTCAAAGTCTCTGGAGAATAATAAAAGAATTTACAACAAATTGAGAACCATTTACTCAAAATTTACAGAATTCAGTAATAATAGTGGTAGACTATAACATCTGAAGTAGAGGCTACTCCCATTCTCTCACCCTACTCTGTTTCAGGACAGGTATTCTAGGAGGCTTGAAAACCAAGTGGCAGTTCCTATCAGTCCCAGACACTTCTATAATACAGAGGTTCTATGAGGGTGGGGTCTGAGAAAACCTCAAAGACTGACAACATGCTGATCCTGGCCTAAGGGACCTGATTTTTTTGGATAGATCAATTTATGCCTCCAAGGAGTTGTTCAAAATAAAAACAGTTACTGGGGGCCAAAAGCATAGTATGATACCAGTAGAGGCAGTTCAGAAGTTTAACAAGGAGATCAGAAATAGACAGCAAAGGAGGCCAGATGATGTACAATAATCTGCTCTTACCTAAGGCCACTCTCTTAGGAACAACTGGAGAGGTAACTGCTTTGCTATTAGTCCTTGACTAAATGTGGAACAAACTTGTGAACTCCCTGTAATGTGAAAGCAGTCTCTAAGACATGCAGATCACACAGCCCAAACTGAAAACCTTCCTGGCTCAGGGGCTTCAGCACAACTCCGATTAATTGGTGACTGATGGCTAAACTAATGACGCAGGGATGACCCTTAGGATACCAGGTTTAACGTTAAAAGCAAGGAAAAATCCAGACAGGAAAAGTAAAGGCTCCATACTGTGGAGGAACAGATGTCACAGGATTAGTATAGCCAAGAAACTAAACAACAGCAATAAACCCAGAGCAGGGACAGTCAGTATCCAGAGTTGCTACAATATATTATCTGAACTGTTCAGTTATAAGAGGCAAAAAAAAAAAAACAGGAACACGCAATCCATACACAGGGAAAAAAGTAGAAATTTACTTTGAGGGCATCAGATGCTGAACTTGGTGGACAAAGATTTCAAAGCAGCTATTATAAATACATCTAAAGAACTTCAACCATGTCTAAATAATTAAATGACTATGATGATAATGACATGAAAAAGAAACTATCAGTAAAGGATAGAATGCATATATATACACCCCAAATGAAAATCCTGGACTTGAAGAGTGAAGAAAAAGGAACAGAATCTTGGAGAAAGTGGTGCACCATTAAGCACATAAACACACTCAATGCATATACCAGAGGAAGAAACAAAGGGACAGAAAAATACTTGAATAAATAATGGCTGGTGATGTGCCAAATTTGATGAAAACAATCTACATATTCAATAAGCTCAAGGGAATACAGCAAATCAAATCAAGCCACATGAAAAGGATTATACTCCATGACCAACTGGGATCTATCCCAGTCATGCAAGGTTGGTTTAACATCGATGTAGAACGTTGGCTCAGGTCATGATCCCAGGATCCTGGGATTGAGTCCCATATCAGGCTCTGTCCTCAGCTATGCTCTCTCCTGCTCTCTCTCAAAACCTTAAAAAAAAAAAAACTTTAGGGCGCCTGGGTGGCTCAGTGGGTTAAAGCCTCTGCCTTCTGCTCAGGTCATGATCTCAGGGTCCTGGGATCCAGGCCCATGTCAGACTCTGCTCAGCAGGGAGCCTGCTTCCTCCTCCCTCTCTGGCTGCCTCTGCCTACTTGTGGTCTCTGTCAAATAAATAAATTTTAAAAAATCTTTTTAAAAATACAACAACAAAAAACCCCCTAACACAACTTTAGGGCACCTGGGTGGCTCAGTGGATTAAAGCCTCTGCTTTCGGCTCAGGTCATGATCTCAGGGTCCTGGGATCGAGGCCCATGTCGGGCTCTCTGCTCAGTGGGGAGCCTGCTTCTCTCTCTCTGCCTGCCTCTGCCTACTTGTGATCTCTGTGTCAAATAAATAAAATCTTTTAAAAAAAACTTTAAGGGGCACCTGGGTGGCTCAGTTGGTTAGACGACTGCCTTCAGCTCAGGTCATGATCCCGGAGATCCAGGATCGAGTCCCACATCAGGCTCCCTGCTCGGCGGGAAGCCTGCTTCTCCCTCTCTCACTCCCCCTGCTTGTGTTCCCCCTCTGGCTGTATTTCTCTCAGTCAAATAAATAAAATCTTTAAAATAAATAAATAAATAAAATAAAATAGAACTTTAAAGTAGAAATACATCTAATAAATGCAAAAACGTCCATGTTCATAGATGAGAAGACAATATTGTTAGGTAACAGTACTCCCCAAAATGATCTGCAGTTTCAGTGCAAGCCCTATCAAAATGCTAGCTGTCATTTTTGCAGAAACTGACAAGCTGGTTCTGAAAATCAAATGGAAATAAGCCACCAACAAAATAATACTGAAAAAGAACAAAATTGGAGGCCTCACATTTTTTATTTCAGACTTTGTTACAAGGCTACACTAATCAAGACAGTGTTGTACTAGCATAAGGATACACGTAGACTGATAGAATAGAATTCAGAGTCCAGAAGTAAACCCATTCATGCATTCATGTAAGGTCAGTTTGATTTCCAACAAGGATGCCAACACAGTTAATGAGATAAGTCTTTTGAGGAAGTGCCAGACAACTGGATATCCCCATGTAAAAGAATCTGGTTGGACCCCTATGTCACACCATGTACAACAATTCAAATGGATCAAAAACTTTAATATCTAAAACTAAAACTATGGTCCCTGGATGGCCCAGTTGATTTAAGCATCTGCCTTTGGCACAAGTCATGATCTCAGCGTCCTGGGATTGAGTCCTGATGCAGGCTCCCTGTTCACTGGAGAGTCCACTTCTGCCCCTCCCCCTGCTTCTGCTCTCTCTCTTTCTCTTGGGTGTGCACACATGCAAAAATAAAAAGTGTAAAACTAGACAAAAACTGAATCTTCATGACCTTGAGTTAGTGATTTTGGAGCTATGACAAAAAAGCACAAAGAAAAATTCATGCACTTCATCAAAATCGGAAACTTTGTGCTTTAAATGAGACCAAGAAAGACAGAAAATGCACAGAACGGAAGAAAATATTTGCAAATCATATATCTGAGAAGTGTCTTGTATCTGGAGTATATAAATAACTCTTACAGCTCAATAATAAGACAACCCAATTAAAAATGGACAAAAGTTCCAGATAGATATTTCTCCCCAGAAAAGTCCGGAAATAGATAATAACATGAAAAGATGCTCAACATCATTAGTCATTAGATCCAAATCAAAACCACAATGAGATACCACTTTACAACCATTAGGATGGCTGTAATTAAAGAACAAGTGTGGTTGTGGAGAAATTGAAACTCTCATACATGGCTTACTGGACTATAAATGGTGTAGCCACTTTGAAGTACAATTTGGCAGTTCCCTCAAAATTTTAAATGGAGATACTGTATGACTAATTCCACTTCTGAGTATATACCCAGAAGAAATGAAAACATGTCCTTACAAAAATTTGTGCACAAATATTCATATGCATAATGCTAGCAAATAGCATTATTTATAATAGCCAAACCAAGGAATCAACCCAAATGTCCAACTGATGAATGAATAAATAAAATATGCTATTTCCGTATAATGGAATAGTGTTTGGCCAAAAAAGGGGGGGGGGCGATTGAAGAAGTGATACATACTATAGTATGGAAAAATCTTACAAACTTATGTGAAGTGAAACAAGAGAGTCACAAAAGAGCACATATTGTATGGTTCTATATATGTGAAAATGTCTACGATAGTCAAATCTGTAAAGACAAAGTAAAGTGGTTGTCTATAGGGCTGATAGGGAAAGGAAAGCAGATAATGGGGAATACTATAAATTGAACCTTTGTGTGTTCCCTCATCTCCCAAGTTCATATACTGAAACCTAATCTCCATGTGATGCTATCTGGAGGTGGGGCTTTTAGGAGGCGATTAGATCATGAGGGTGGTGCCCTTATGAGTGGGGTAAGTGTCCTTATAAAAAGAGGCTCCGGAGGACTCCCTTGCTTTTCTCATCCAGTAAGGTTATAACAATAAGATGGCTGTCTATGAACAGGAAGTGGGCCCTTACTAGATACTGAATCTGTCTCCAACTTGATTTTGGATTTCCCAACCTCCAGAATTGTGAGAAGTAAATTTCTGTTGTTTATATGCCACCCAGTCTATGGTGTTTTTTTCTAGCAGCCCCAATAGACTAAGACAGGGAGTGGCTGCTAATCAGTTATGAGGTTTCTTTTTAAGATGATGGAAGTGTGTTCTTAACTCTATAAATATAGTAAAAAAACCACTTGATTTTATGTAATTTTAAATGGATGAATTTTATCTTATTAGGTTATACCACCAAAGTTGTTTTAAAAAATGTGTAAGGACTGTTTCAAATCTGTTTTGGAAAAGGATTAGATGAGTAAACTAACATATCATGTTTGCAAAATGATTACCTTAGCTGTATAGTAACAAATTTAGAAAAATTATGGTCATAAAATTACTTGCCTCTCTTCTGTCTCATACCTTGTCCTCTTCCAGTCTAGGAAAGTAAGAATATGCAAACAGTTATATGTGAGAATTATGCAACTCTCAAGTATTTTTAAGAATCTTGGGTAAATATCAGATTTACATATTTATTTGAGACATTTTAAAAGGGTCAATAAGGAAAACAGATAATGCTGAAATAATTTCCCAAAATACAGATAGATAGGGTGCCTGGGTGGCTCACTCGTTAAGTGTCTGCCTTCAGCTCAGGTCATGATCCCAGGATCCTGGGATCAAGTCCCACATTGGGCTCCCTGGTCCATGGGGAGCCTGCTTCTCCCTCTGCCCTTCCCCCTGCTTATGCTTTCTCTCTCTCTGTCAAATAAATAAAATCTTTAAAAATATAAAATAAAATACAGATACATAAGTAGAAGGAGATTATGAAATAATGTGGGTAAAAGTCATTGTAGTATTTCTCTTTTAAAAGTTTTTTTAAGATTTTATTTATTTATTTGACAGAGAGAGAGAGAGAGATCACAAATAGGCAGAGAAAGAGGGGCGAGTAGGCTCCCCGCTGAGCAGAGAACCTGATGTGGGACTCAATCCCAGGAGTCTGAGATTATGACCTGAGCAGAAGGCAGAGGCTTAACCCTCTGAGCCACCCAGGCGCCCCTCTTTAAAAAGTTTTTGATCCAGGCACCTGGGTGGCTCATTTGAATGGCTTTTTTCAGCTCAGGTCATGATCTCAGGGTCCTGGGATCAAGCCCCACATTGGGCTCCCTCCTCAATGGGGTATCTGCTTCTCCCTCTTCCTCTCCCCCCACCTCATTTTCTCTCTCTCTCTCAAGTAAATAAATAAATAATCTTTAAAAAAGTTTTTGATGAATTACAGAGGCACTGGCATATTTTTCTCTCAAGAATAAAATACATAATATGGCTATAATGGCTATATTTAAATAATGAGAGACTAAAAAATTAGGGTTATATTTTACAATTGCTAACTGCTGATTTTGCTTCTGTAAACCTGCTTGCGCTAGCACAGACCCCTTCCCCTCCCAGGAAATAAGTAAGAGGTATCAGAGTCCAGAAGCAGGCCCTGAAACAAGGTCTGCAGGCATAGATAAGGAACAAAGGAGTATGTTCTTCTAAATTCCTGTGTGGAAGCTCCCCAAGCGGGACCCCAGATAAAGACCACCTGGCGAGTCCAGCAAAGTAGGTCAAGTGTCAACCAATCACAAGCCTGTAACTATGCGAACTCCCTTCCAGAGTGACCGCTTCCCCCTAGACTTGCCCTGAGCCAACCAATGTACGACGAGTGTTACAAAATTTCCCGCGTAACAAAATGATTGCTGGGGTATATGGTGATTCTTAAATTGGGCCAATCTCGGAGCACCGGGCGTCTTATGCTAATTCTGTGGTCTGTGCCTTTAAAAACTGCTTGTAACCCGGCTGGGGCTCTCTGACCAACCGGGGCAGGGAGTCCGTTTGCGCAAACGCTGAATAAATTCCTCTTGCTCGTTGCATCTGCTGGTTTGGAGTCTTGGTTCTTGGGGTGCTCTCCCGTAGATCCCATTAGTCTGGGGTCTTTCAATAAGACACAACTAGATTTCCAAAAAACAGTTTAGTTAATTTTCTCTATCCTGAATGAGGATAATGAATGATATTTTAAACAGAATTGGGAAGCTCTCATGTTTCTCGGTGGATCATTGTTAAAAATATATACATTAATTCACTTAATTTCAGGTGAGAATGATAAAAATTAGGCTTACTTCAAAAACTTAACCCGGTTTCAGGGTACCTGGGTGGTTCAGAGGGTTAAGCCTCTGCCTTCGGTTCAGGTCATGATCTCAGGGTCCTGGGATGGAGGCCCACATCGGGCTCTCTGCTCGGTGGGGAGCCTGCTTCCCCCCTCTCTCTGCCTGCCTCTCTGCCTGTTTGTGATCTCTCTCTCTGTAAAATAAATAAATACAATCTTTAGAAAAAAAACTTAACCCAGTTTCAAATATACTCCGTGTAAAAAAATCTTAGTCATGTTTAGGATTCTGTTATTGTTGCAGAATCTAGGAAAATTTACCATCTCTCCTTACTGGACATTTATCCCACTACAAGAAGAATTCAACCTCCACAGCTTACCTTCTACAAATGCAGAGAAAGCTAGAATAAGGAAAATTAGTATATTGAGCTGAATGGGGAACTAGAGGACAGTTACTGTTTTCTGCTTTTCCTAATTTTAACGAGCCATTTCTTTTTGGAAGGGATTCTTGGCCGATGACTTAGGTTCTAAGGGGTCAAACAATAATTAAATCTCCCTGGGATCTACATTTGAAAAACTCTACCCCTAACAACCATTTACATAAGAGTAGACATACTGGCTAATAACTATATTAGCTCTTTTTAACTTAGGTCTCAGATTTTTCCTTGACCTTACGGAGGATTAAATGTTTTTTGTAACATTTTTGTCTTATTCTATCACCAGTAGGTTTAACGTTGACTTCTTAAACATTTTATATTTTTACTTTTATATTATTAGGTTTATTTAAGCACTTTTTTAAGGCTAGTTTTGGTATGATAATCTATGTTTTACATTTTACTATTTTTTCTTATCCTGGTAAAATACAATATTTATAATTTTAATCATTTTGAAGTATACAATTCAGTAGCATTAACTATATTTACAGTGTTGTACAACCATCACCAATATCTAGTTTCAGAACCTTTTCATCACTCTCCCCCCAATGTACCCATTAAATGATTGCTCTTCATTCCCCTTTCTTCTCCCAGCTCCAGGCAACCACCAGTCTGTGTCTCTTTCTATGTATTTGCCTATGTTGGATATTTCATATAAATGGAATCATACAATATGTGGCTGTTTGTGTCTGATTTCTTTTTTCTTTTTTAAAGATTTTATTTATTTATTTGACAGAGAGAAACACAGCTAGAGAGGGAACACAAGCAGGGGGAGTGAGAGAGGGAGAAGCAGGCCTCCAGCCGAGCAACCCAGGGACTCCAGGATCATGCCCTAAGCCAAAGGCAGCCACTTAACAACTTGGCCACTGAGGAGCCCCTTGTGTTTAATTTCTTTCAGTTAGCATAATGATTTGAACATTATGCAACACTATCAGTACTTCATTCCTTTTTATGGCTGAATAATATTCCATTGTATGTATATACCACCTTTTATTATCCATTTATCATTTGATGGACATTCAGGTTTTTTTCACCTTTGGCTATTGCGAATAATGCAGTTGTGAACATTCAAATTCAAATGTTTCAGTTCCTTTGGGGTATGTACCTAGGAAGATAATGACAGAGTCATATGGTAATTCTACATTTAACTTATGAGGAACTGCCAAAATGTTTCCCAAAGTGTCTACATCATTTTACATTCCCATCAGCAATGTATGAGGGTTTCATTTTTTCCACTTCCTCACTAACACTTGTTATTTTTCATTTTTAAAAAATTATAACAATGCTAGTGGGTGTGATGTGTTATCTCATTGTGGTTTGATTTTCACTTACCTAATGACTAATGATATTAAGCATCTTTTTGTGTCTTGTTGGCCATTACAAGTCTTTCAGAGAAATGCCCATTTGAGCCCTTTGCCCATTTAAAAAAATTGGGGTGTTAGTCTTTTTGTTGTAGAGTTGTATGACTTATTTGTATATTTTGAATACAAGATGCTTAATCAAATATATGATTTGAAAATAGTTGGTTGAAAAAAAAAGAAAAAAAGAAAATAGTTGGTTGCCTTTACACTTTCTTGATAGTGCCCTTCAATGCACACAATTTTTAAATATTTTATTTATTTCTTTAAGAGAGACAGAGAGAGAGCATGAGGGGGAGAGGGGGATCAAGAGGGGCAAAGGGGAGGGAGAGGGAAACGGAGAGAATCCATGATCAGCACAGAGCTGGATGTGGGGCTTGATCCCAGGACCTGAGCCAAAACCAAGGAGTTGGACACTTAACCCACTGTGCCACCCAGGTGCCCCACAATGCACACATTTTTTTTTATTGTTGAACAGTTTATTGTTCTTGAAATATGAGGAAACTCAAGTCATCCAGGAAAAGCTTTACAAAGAATGATGGAGGACTCAAAGCATACTTCATCAGAACTCCCTGGGGTTGTAGTTAAAATACAGATTCTGGGGTCATCTCCCAAACCGACTGAATCAGAATTTCTGGCATCTATATTTTTACCTGTCCCAGGTAGTTCCTTTTTTTTTTTTTTTTTT
>PITA01017300.1:0-12420 GCA_004023965.1 Spilogale gracilis | reverse complement strand
TATGGGACTCGATCCCGAGCCTCCAGGATCATGACCTGAGCTGAGGGCAGTGGCTTAACCAACTGAGCTACCCAGGCGCCTCTGTGAATCATCAGTCTTACACAATTCACAGCACTCACCATAGCATATACCCTCCCCAGTGTCCATCACTGAGCCACCCCATCTACCCCATCCCCTCCTCTCTAGCA
Organism: Spilogale gracilis; assembly: GCA_004023965.1. Taxonomy (NCBI): domain Eukaryota; kingdom Metazoa; phylum Chordata; class Mammalia; order Carnivora; family Mephitidae; genus Spilogale; species Spilogale gracilis. The sequence continues at coordinate 12,232 of PITA01017300.1, read as the reverse complement.
ACCCTCAGTTTGTTTCCTGAGCTTAAGAGTCTCTTATGGTTTGTCTCCCTCTCTGGTTTCATCTTGTTTCATTTTCCCCTCCCTTCCCCTGTGATCCTCTATCTTGTTTCTCAAATTCCTCATATCAGTGAGATCATATGATAATTGTCTTTCTCTGATTGACTCATTTCCCTGAGCATAATACCCTCTAGTTCCGTCCATGTTCTTCAAATGGAAAGATCTTATTTTGATGGCTGCATAATATTTCATTATATATATATATATATATATATATATATATATATATATATATATATATATATATACCACATCTTTATTCATCGCTTGATGAACATTTAGGCTCTTCCCACAGTTTGGCTACTGTGGACATTGCTGCTATAAACATTGGCGTGCATGTGCCCCTTCAGATCACTACATTTGTATCTTTGAGGTAAATACCCAGTAGTGCAACTACTGGTAGGGTAGCTCTATTTTGCTGAGTTCTTTCATTATATAAAAGAGTGTCAAATAGTTTCTCTGCTTCTATTGAGATGATCTTATAGTTTGGTTTTTGTTCTTTATTCTACTATTACCGTGAATTACATTGGTTATATTTGTATGTTTACTCAACATTACATTCCTGGGGACAAGTCCTGTCTGGTCATGGAATACAATACATTTTTTATGTGGCTGGATTTAACTTGATAGTATTTCATTGAGGATTTACAACATCTATATTCATGAGTGCTATTGGTTTGTAATTTTCTTGTGATATCTTTGTTTGGTTTTGATATTGTGGTAATACTGGCCTCATAGAATGGATTAAGACATTCTCTCCTGTATTTTGGAAGAGTTTGTGAAATATTGGCATTAACTCTTTAAATTAATTTAATACTTTAATTTAATTATTTATTAAATTAAATACTTTAAATTCTTTTTAAAAGATTTTTATGTATTTATTTGACAGAGAGAGAGAGATCACAAGTAGGCAGAGAGGCAGGCAGAGAGAGAGGAGGAAGCAGGCTCCCTCCTGAGCAGAGAGCCCAATGTGGGCCTTGATCACAGGACCCTGAGATCATGACCTGAGCCGAAGGCAGAGACCTAACCAACTGAGCCACCAAGGTGCCCTAAATACTTTAAATTCTTTAGAATTTACCAGTGAAGCCATCTAGTCCTGGGCTTTTCTTTGTTGGGAGGGTTTGATGACTGATTTTCTTTACTCATTGTTGGTCTGTTCAGAATTTTCTATTTCTTCAAATTCATTCTTGTTAGGTTGTATGTTCCTAGGAATTTATCCATTTCTTCTAAGTTATCCAATTTGTTGGTATATAATTGTTCATAGTAGTCCCTATGATTCTGTATATTTTGTGGTATCAGTTGTAACATTTCTTTCATTTCTGATTTTATTTTTTTGTGTCTTCTCTTTTTCTTGGTTAGTGTAGTTGAAGGTTTGTCAATTTTATTTATCTTTTCAAAAAAAACAGTTCTTTATTTTTACTTTAAATTTATTTTATTTCTTTCAGTGTTCCAAGATTCATTGCCTATACCCCACACCCAGTGCTCCATGCAATAGGTGCCCTCAGTACCCACCACCAGGCTCTCCCATCCCCCAACCCCCCTCCCTCCAAGTCCCTCAGTTTGTTTCTGTGTCTAAAGTCGCTCACGTTTCATTTCTCTCCCTGAATTACCCTACTTCCCATTTACTTTCCTTCTCCTACTGTCCTCCAGGTTACCCCTTATGCATCACAAGTAAGTGAAACCATGTGATATTTGACTTTTTCTACTTGGCTTATTTCACTCAGCATAATCTCTTCCAATCCAGTCCATGTTGCTACAAAAGTTGGATAGTCATCCTTTTTTTTTTAAAGATTTTATTTATTTATTTGACAGAGAGAAACACAGTGAGAGAGGGAACACAAGCAGAGGGACTGAGAGAGGGAGAAGCAGGCCTCCCGCCGAGCAGGAAGCCCGATGTGGGACTCGATCCCGGGTCTCCAGGATCACGGCCTGAGCCGAAAGCAGTCGCTTAACCAACTGAGCCACTCAGGCGCCCCCTTTTTTTTTTTTTACTTTTTTAGGATAGTCATCCTCTCTGATGGAGGCGTAATACTCCATTGTATATATTTACCACATCTTCTTTATCCATTCATCTGTTGAAGGGCACCTTGGCTCTTTCTACAGTTTGGCAATTGTGGCCATTGCTGCTATGAACATTGGGGTACATGTGGCCCTTCTTTTCACTACATCTGTATCTTTGGGGTAAATACCCAGTAGTGCAATTGCAGGGTCATAGGGTAGCTCTATTATTAATTTTTTAAGGAATCTCCACACTGAAAAAAAACAGTTCTTAATTTTGTTGTTCTTTTCTATTATTTTTCTTGTCTCTATTTTATTTGTTTCTACTCTAATCTGTTATTTCCTTCCTTCTGCTAACTTTGAGCTTAGTTTTTTCTTCCTTTTCTAGTTTTTTAAATTGTAAGATTAGGTCATTATTTTCATTTCTTTTCCTTAGTGGGAGCATTTATTACTTCCCTCTGAGAACTGCTTTTGCTACATCCCATAGTTTTGATATATTATATTTTTATTTTCATTTCTTGTGAGATTTTTAAATTTTCCCCTTTGATTTTTTTCTTTGATCCATTGATTGTTCAGGAGTGTGTTGTTTTATCCACGTATTTGTGAATTTTCCAATTTTTCTTCTGTAATTGGCTTCTAGTTTCATATCATTGTAGTTGGGAAAGACACTCCACTATGATTTTATCCTTCTTAAATTTGCTGAGCCTTGTTTGGGGTCCTATAATGTAATCTATGCTGGAGAATGTTCCATGTGCACTTAAGAAGAATGTATATTCTGCTTTTGTTGGATAGAATGTTCTGTATGTATCTCTTAGGTCCATTTGGTTTTTATTATAGTCCAACTCCAAAGTTTTCTAATTGTTTTTCTGTCTGCATGAGCTATCCATCATTGAAAGTGAGGTATTAAAGTCCCCTGCTATTATTGTACTGTTGCCTTGACATACAGTATTATATTAGTTTCAAGTGTACTACATAGTGATTTAACAATTTTATGCATCACCCAGTGCTCACCATGATAGGTGTATTCACCCTCTGTCACCATACATTATTACAGTACTGTTGACTATATTCCCTATGCTGTATTTTTTATCTCTGTGATTTATAATTGGAAGTTTGGACCTCTTAATCCCCTTCACGCATCTCTGTTTGACTTATTTCACTTAGCGTAATGCCTCCGAGGTCCATCCATGTTGTTACAAATGGTAAGATTTCCTCATTTTTTATGCTGAATTTATATATATATATATATTTTTTCATTCATCCATTGATGAACACTTAGGTTGTCTCCTAAGTCTTGTCCAATGTCTTGGCTATTGTAAATAATGCTGCTATGAGCATGAGGGGTACAGATATCTTTTTGAGTTAGTTTTTTTGCAAAAAAATCCTTCCCATATTTTTGTTTTTGATGTCACAGTTTACCCCTTTCTATATTGTGTATTTATTTAAAAATTAATATAGCTATAGTTATCTTAATACTTTTGACCTTTAACCTTTTTACTAGAGTTAAGTGGTTAACACACCATCATATTACAGTATTAGAGTATTCTGAATATGACTATATACTTGCCTATACCAGTATTTTTTATATTTTCATATGTTTTCATGTTACTTATTAATGTTAAAGTCGAGAGGGCTACCGCCGCCGAGGAAGAACTCCAAGAGACGCTCTCATGCAAGCAGCAAGGGGTTTATTTGCCAAGCATGCTGGGGCCCTCTGTATGCACAGGAACAGAGGAGCCCCAAGAAGGGGTGGTAGGTCGGGGTTTATATGCATTTTAAACAGCAAGCATGAGTCACACAGTAATTTACTCCGTTAGGTGTGATGACATTCTTGCCGCCTCCCCAGTTCCTGAATTGCCCACACCTTTGGGGCAAGGAAGCAAGATACACAGATGGTTCTTTTTTTTTTTTTTTCACAGATGGTTCTTTGACTTAACTGCCCTTCTTTGGTAAACACAGGCCTTGTAAAGGCATCAATCACCAGGGGGTCTTAGATATGCAGAGGCTTAAGTCACCAGGGAGTTTCAGAGCCTGTTCTGCTGGCCTTGAGGCTAAGCAGGCCCTAACATCAGTTTATCTATCTATCTATCTATCTATCTATCTATCTATCTATTTATTTATTTATTTAAGATTTTATTTATTTGACAGAGAGAAACACAGCCAGAGAGGGAACACAAGCAGGGGGAGCGAGAGAGGGAGAAGCAGGCTTCCCACCAAGCAGGGAGCCCAATGTGGGACTTGATCCCGGGTCTCTGGGATCATGACCTGAGCCGAAAGCAGCCGCTTAACCAACTGAGCCACCCAGGTGCCCACTACTTATTAGTATCTTTAAATTTCAACTTGAAGATCTCTAGTTAACATTTTTTTGAAGGTTTTATTTATTTGAGAGAGAAAGAGAACATGTGTGTACAAGTAGGCAGAGACAGAGGGAGAAGCAGACTCCCCACTGGGCAAGAAGCCTGACAGGGGCTGTATCCCAGGACCCCGGGACCATGACTTGATCTGAAGACAGATGCTTAGCCGACTGAGCCACCCAGGCACCCCTATTCAGCATTTTTTAAATATTATGTCACCATACATCATTAATTTTTGATGTAGTGTTCCATGATTCATTGTGTATAACACCCAGTGTTCCTTCCATGCAATATGTGCCCTTCTTAATACCCATCACTGGGCTAATCCATCCCCCCACCTCCCCTCCCCTCTAAAACAATAAGTTTGTTTCCTGGAGTCCATAGTCTCTCATGGTTCATCTCCCACTCCAATTTCCACCCCTTCATTTTTCCCTTCCTTCTCCTAATCTCCTCCATGCTATTTCTTATGTTCCACAAGTAAGTGAAACCATATGATAATTGACTTTCTCTCCTTGACTTATTTCACTTATCCTAGTCTCCTTCAGTTCCATCCATGTTGATGCAAAAGTTGGGTATTCATCCTTTCTGATGGCTGAGTAATATTCCATTGTATATATGGACCACATGTTCTTTATCTGTTCATCTGTTGAAGGACGTCTAGGCTCCTTCCACAGTTTGGCTCTTGGGACATTGCTGCTATTACCATTGGAGTGTATGTGGCCATTCTTTTCACTACACCTGTATCTTTGGGATAAATACCTAGTAGTGCAATTTCTGGGTCATAGAGTAGCTCCTTTTTTAACTTTTTGAGGACCTCCACACTGTTTTCCAAAGTGGCCGCACCAACTTGCGTTCTCACCAACAGTGTAAGAGGGTTCCCCTTTCTCTGAAACCCCTCTAACATTTGTTGTTTCTTGCCTTGTCTATTTTTGCCATTCTAACTGGTAGAGGATGGTATCTCAGTGTGGTTTTGATTTGAATTTTCCTGGTGGCTAATAATGATGAACATTTTTTCTTGTGTCTGTTAGCCATTTGTATGTCTTCTTTTGATAATTGTCTGTTCATGTCTTCTGCCTGCTTTTTTTACTTGATTATTTGTTTTTTGGATGCTGAGTTTAAGAATTTCTTTATAGATCTTGGATATCGGCCCTTTATCTATAGTGTCATTTGCAAATATCTTCTCCCAGTCCATGGGTTGCCTCTTTGTTTTGTTAACTATTTCCTTTGCTGTGCAGAAGCTTTTTGGCTTGATGAAGTCCTAAAAGTTCATTTTTGCTTTTGTTTCCTTTCCCTTTGGAGATGTGTCTTGAAAGAAGTTGCTGTGGCCAATGTCGAAGAGGTTACTGCCTATGTTCTCTTCCAGGATTTTGATGGATTCCTGCCTCACGTTGAGGTCTTTCATCCATTTCGAGTTTGCCTTTGTCTGTGGTATAAGAGAATGGTCTAGTTTCATTCTTCTGTATATAGCTGCCCAATTTTCCCAGCACCATTTGTTGAAGAGACTGCTTTTTTTCTACTGGATATTTTTTCCTGATTTGTCAAAGATTATTTGACTATAGAGTTGAGGGTCCATAATGCAGGTCTAGTGATGATGAACTCCCTCAGCTTTTGTTTGTCTGGGAAAATCCTTATCTACGCTTCATTTCTTCACCATAACTGCCAGATAAAATATTCTTAGTTGACAGGGTTTTTTTTTCCCAACACTTTAAATATATCATCCCACCTTCTCCTATCCTATAAGGTTTCTGCTTAGAAATCCATTGAATGAGTTATGGGGGTTTCCTGATAAGTGACAAGATTCTTTTCTGTTGCTGCTTTTAAGATTCTGTCTTTGTTTTTGACTTTTGACAGTTTTATTATAATGTGTCTTGGAGAAGATTGTTTTGAGCTGAATTTGTTTGAGTACTTGTGTACTTTAGGAACTTGGATAGCCAAATGTCTACCCAGACCTTTAAATGAACTTTATGCCCCATTCTCCCATTATTTTCCTTCTAGGACTCCAATAATTCATAGATTGTTTCTTTTGATGATATCCCATAGTTAAAATAAGATTTTTTCATCATTTCTTTTTTTTCTCATGTGACTGGATAATTCAAAAGGTCCATTCTTCAACATCACAGAGTCTTCTGTTTGATCTGGTCTAATGTTAATACCCTCTATTGTAGTTTTCATTTCATTCACTGTACTTTTCAGCTCCTGAATTTTTATTTAGTTCTTTTCTATGATTTCTATCTCTTTGTTAAACTTCACATTTGTTTTTGTGTTATTTTCCTGATTTTGTTGAACTGTCTTTCTTTTTTTTTTTAAAAAGATTTTATTTATTTGACAGAGAGAAACACAGCCAGAGAGGGAACACAAGCAGGGGGAGTGAGAGAGGGAGAAGCAGGCTTCCCACCAAGCAGGGAGCCCAATGTGGGACTTGATCCCGGGTCTCCGGGATCATGACCTGAGCCAAAGGCAGTTGCTTAACCAACTGTGCCACCCAGGCGCCCTGAACTGTCTTTCTATGATTTGGGCTGGCTGTCTGCATGTGCTCATTAGTTGTCTGCAAAATCTTGCCATCGTCATCAGGAATTTGCACAGGGAGCTGGCTAAGGGGTTAGGGTGAGATGTGGGTGGTATACATGGAACTATGGGGATGCCTGTTTGCCAGCTGGAATGATTGGCATGTGAGTGGTCCTTAGCAGTTTGGGGACATAGTTATTAGGATCCAAGTCCCTTTGATATGTTCTGTTTTTAGCCCAACTGCTGTTCTCCCAGCTACTCACTGACTTCAAGCTGTACAATTCATGGCTTGGTGTGCTGGATGGGGGAAGAGAGAAATGGGCCTCTTTAGCAGTATTCTACACAGCTGGGGAAACTCGGTCTTCATTTACATGCTCTCATTTTTCCTTGTGGGAGAAATCACAAGTTGAGGGATGCTCTCCTGGCTCTAACCTGTACTGCCTTCAGGGAGGGATGATGCAGTTATGTTCATCTTACTCAACTGTGTTCATTCTTGGATTTTTTTTTTTGCTTGAACAGTGTGCTGAAACTTCTCCATTTGACTTCTTCACTTACACGTAGGCTCTCTTAACCATGGGTGATTGTATTGAATCTATATATCAAATTGGGTTAATTAACATATTAAAATAATGAGTTTTATAACCCATGAACATAGTATATCAATCTATTTATTTAGATTTTTTTAAAAATTCAGCAATATTTTGAAGTTTTCTGTCTTCCGTAACTTTTAAATAACACTCTTTTATTTCTGTTTTGTCTTATCATTTTTGTTAATCTCAAGAAAACAAAATAAAAAACACCAAACCACGTTTACTTTGTTTTTATGTTAGATATGAATTTTTCTCAAATTTTGTGTTACTTCTATTTCTCTATCTTCATTTACTTCATCCAGTGTATACAGAAGTACCTTGAGGCATCATACCATGGCTCATAGTAAATTGATAGGAAAAAAGTAAATTGAGAGAGGTGTAATTGAGATCATTGTACTCATTGCATTTGGCTGAAATTCTCCACCAAAAATCTTTTTTTTTAAGATTTTATTTATTTGATAGACAGAAACACAGCCAGAGAGGGAACACAAGCAGGGGAAGTGAGAGAGGGAGAAGCAGGCCTCCCGCCGAGCAAGGAGTCTGATGTGGGGCTAGATCCCGGGGCTCCAGGATCATGACCTGAGCCAAAGCCAGTTGCTTAACCAACTGAGCCACCCAGGCGCCCCCACCAAAAATCTTAATATAGAATTTGAAGGCTCTGAGAGAATTTTTCATCCTACCACTTACTAATAACATCAGATTCCATACCTCTTTCTTTAATACGCTTAGATTAGGGGAATAAATTTTAACTAAAACCACTTAGGTTATTAATTATCTCTGCCACTTAAGCAACCCTGTTAGTACCTTGGCCAGCTAATAAAAGAAACACTTCTGGTACTTTATTTAAAGAGGTGGTAGACTAGAGGAGGCTTTTTCTTAGCAGAATTTTGACACGAGGCTCCAAAGTGTAATGGTATATAGCCTTTTGCATTTATTTGTTATTCACAACACAAATTAACTCCATCTCTAGAGGTTAATTTTTACTATGTCTTTAATTCTGTTTAAGAATCTCATCAGGAAATTTTTAGGAGCATCACTTCTGAAAAAATAAATCATTCAGACTAAGTCTTAGTTTGGAAATTCAGGCTGATTCTTTTGAGAGTTCTTTGGAATCTTGTTTTTTTTAATTTTATTTTTTTTAATTTTTTAAAAATATTTTATTTATTTATTTGACAGAGAGAGATCACAAGTAGGTAGAGAGGCAGGCAGAGAGAGGAGGAAGCAGGCTCCCTGCTGAGCAGAGAGCCCGATGTGGGCCTCAATCCCAGGACCCTGGGATCATGACCTGAGCTGAAAGCAGAGGCTTTAACCCACTGAGCCACCCAGGCACCCAAGAATCTTGTTTTTTTTTAAAGCCCATCTTCTATTTTAAAGTACCTTGGAGCTTATGAAGTACTTATATTTACCTTATCTTGTTTGAACTTTAGAACTCTGTGAGGCAGGTAGTCTTAGACAAATATATATACACAGAAGCTCCAAGAAATTTCTGCTGGCTTTCCTCTAATTTAACATATTTGAAATCACCTTTTTGTTAGAAAGTCCCCAACATTACCTAGTGTAGGAATTGATTTTTAAGATTAGTGTAAAACTGAAAAAAAGAAAAGATTAGTGTAAAACTCAAATGGCAATTTTCCAATTCAGAGTCTTCACATCATTAAGTTCTCATGATTGGTATGTATGGTCAGTATCTACTACAGTTTCTAGCCTATCTTTTCTATTGATTTTCCTCTGCTTGCTCCAGATGAAAAGTCTCTCTCAACAGAAAGCTTGTACAAAATGCTGAGATGAAGATTATTTTTCTAATTATTTTATTGCATTTAAAAACCCTGTGCTCAGCGCCTGGGTGGCTCAGTCATTAAGCGTTTGTCACGGGCTCATGTCATGATCCCAGGGTCCTAGACTCAAGCCTCACATCAGGCTCCCTGTTTGGCGGGAAGCTTGCTTCTCCCTCTCCCACTCCCCCTGTTTGTGTTCCCTCTCTCGCCGTCTCTCTCTCTCTCTCTCTCTCTCTCTCTCTCTCTCTCTGTCAAATAAATAAAATCTTTAAAAATACGTACTGAGGCAACTAGTCATACAGATCATTTTAATTTATCCATATTTATCTCCAAGAACTTTATGGGATATCTGATGCTATTCCTGTAATCGTCACTTTCTCAAAAATCATTGATAGGGATCCAATAGTCTCATCTGTAATTTCTTTGCAGCCCTAAGGTCCAGCCAGATAAAAAGAAATTATTCCTGGTGTTCCAAACAGGAAATTTAATAAAAAGAATTAGTTACAGAGATTTTGAAAAGAATGGTAGAGCAAAAGGGAGAAGGGAGGAAAAAGGAGGAAGAGGTGATACAGAGATCAGAAACTAATATTTCTAGAGTAAAGCTTGTACCTACTATTGTACTGTTAGAGGCATTATTATAATCGAGTATAGTTCTTCCAAAGTAGAATTACCTTAACCAGGTCTAGAAACTCCTATTGCTGGCATTACAGGACCTGACAGCAGCTGCCACCAATCAGAGCCAAAAGCAGGAAGCATCTCTCTTCCACCAGCCTTCTGATCTCCTGCTGGTGCCTCCTATTGGCAGACCCTAAAGAGCAAGCTAAGCTGGCAAGAGAGCCTGGGAAATGTACAGAGCAAAGTGTAGAATGGTAGGAGTAAAGTTGAAGGACAAAGGGTAAACTATAGGCACAACAGAATTTCATTTTTACAGATTGTTGAGGTGTTGCATTTAGAGTTGCTTAATTCATTTTTTGGATATAATATTTATACCAGTAATTTGTCTACCCTTTCCAGACCAATGAATAATCATTTTCTAACACAGAGAAAATAGAAGAAAAATAGGTACTGGGTAAATCTGCTTTCTTTATTCCATTCTTTCAAGTTTGAGTGTCTGAAAGCCTTGAACAAAAACTTGACCTAATAGTATAGTGGTTAAGAGAGCAGATTCTGAAGCTAGATTGCCTAGGTTCAAATCTAGACTCTGCCATAGTCTAGGCATATAATCTTGGACAAGTTATTTAATCTCTCTGTGTCTCACTTTCCTTATATATAAAATAGGAATAATAATAGCACATTCCTTTCAGGGCTGTGACAAGACTTATATGAATTAATATAAGTAAAGCACTTAGAACAGTGCTTAGTATATAATAATCACTTGATGAATGTTAACCATTATTATTATTGCTTCTTCACCCAACTTAGCATCATTAAGTACATTAAGTACCTAAGGAAACATTTTGCTTAAAACGATAGTAGTTGATGCACTCAGGATTCTTTTATCTAGCAATTCTCCTTTGAAGTAAGAATCCTCAGTGAAGATGCTGAGGATTTGCAGGGAGAAGTTGTGAGATTTAGAAAATAGTTAACTTGGTTCTTGTTAATGGTTGCCATTGGTATATATTTTCAGAAAAAAGCACCAAGATACGGACAATTCAGTGACTAGCCACTAAGGAAAAAAAAAAAGGAAAGGGGAGCATTAGAAGAGAAGTGGTCTACTTTTGTTAAGTAGGGATAAAGAAGTCTATGGGTTCTATAGCTACCAATAGAATAGTTCTAGGATAGACATTTAGAGATGAAAGAAAAAAGTACTTGACTATTAATTAGGATGAATGTCAGACTGCTTCATCACAAGCCCCAATTATTGAAATTCTATAATCAGTACTATTGCTAATTTTACAAAGTCTCAATGAATATATTCCCTCTTTTAGAGAAACTCATAACTGAGTCATCTAGGTTAGTTTCTCTGAAAGCATGTACAACCTAGGAGGAAAAACTTGTTTTACTGGACGAAAGTATAACCAGAAAAGAAGGTTTAATCTTACAGCATGAGCTAGTTTATCTATGAGAACTTTTTAAAGATACAGGGTAGAATGAGAAAAGTGTTCTAATTATCTTCTGTCATGTTACAAACCCACCCCAAAATCAAAACTATTTTTGTCTCCCACACTTTTGTGAGCTGACTAGGCTCAGCTGGGCAATTCTTGGCTAGAGTTAGATTCACCGAAGGACGCAACTGGGCTGTATATTAAAAATGGCTTACTCACATCACTAGTGACTGATGCTAGCTAGCTGTGGGCCAGAGACTTAGCTGGGGCTGTCAAATGGAGTAGCTAGCTACATGTGCCTTTTCCTTGTGGCCTGAGCTTAGCATAATGGCTGGATTCTTAGAGGGAGTGGTCCAAATTGCTCAGGTAACAGGTATAAAGCTTCTTATTACCTTATCTCAGCATTCACACAGTTACTTCTATCTATTGGTCAAAAAAAGTCACAAGACCAGTCAAGATTCAAGGAGAAGGGAAGGCTGTGGGATAAGTCACATAGGGCATGAATATAAGGAGACATGGGCTCTCTGGGGGACAACCAAGGGAAGAAAATATAATAATGTATACATTTTGGCTTGCACAGAAGTGTCAAAGCAACAAAGAAATAGAATGAAATGCCACTGAGAAATTATTGGAGAATATCCAGGTGGGAAAGAGTGAAGAGAAGTAAGTATCATGTGTCTAACTATGAGTGGGCACTGTGATTACAAAGATGAATAAAACTGCCCTCCAAGAATTAAGGCCTTTGGGGGAAATATTTTGAAAATACCTCCTGCCTATTGCTTTGCCCTCTGTGGTGGATGGGTGGTCGAATGTTACCACAAAAATAGTGGTTTTATTTTTTTTTATTCAAGGAGAATTATGGGCAGGGCCTTAGTCATAAGTTGCCCTTTGCCCGAAGCTAAGGAATT